>CP137668.1:36773429-36925929 GCA_037976565.1 Mesocentrotus franciscanus | reverse complement strand
TTCATTCCTTCATCTATCACTACTAAATACTTTTTATTTTTATTTGTATATAAGTATAATAGTGTATAACTATAAAAATAAAAGAAGGTGAAATCCCATACTGATATCTGATTTTTGTTTAACCAAACAGAGATGAGATACGTTTTTCATCTAACACACATTTACAATGAATTTCATCCCCATTTATGTTCCAAGATTAAACAGGTTAATAAATGATGAGAGATGAGAAAGTATTGGTCAAATGAACTGGAATGACCTCCAAGCCGAATACAAGTCATGAACTGCTCTTCAGGAACGCGTAGATGTATCACTCACTTCATAAAATGACTAGTTATATCAAGCATTCGATAGTAATGGATAAAATTGAAGAAATAACAACGTATAAAACTCAAAAGAATATACCTCATGAGAAAGGTACACATATCTACTGCTGATGTTGAAGTACTAGACAGGCGCAAGACAACTAGCACCACATCGCATGTTCAGAGAGGTACAGGAGAAAATGTATGAATGAATGATGAATAATTCACACACCAATATATAAACTGGACACGCTGAAAACAAGCAAGTTGAATCCACTTTCTATGTTGAACTCAATCGTTGCATTTACCACTGAAGAAGCAATGGAAAGAATTATAAAAACTTGTAAAATTAGAGTAATAGATCGGGTTATATGAAAGATGGATTTTAGGATCAGACAAAAACATAGGCATACAGACGTAGAAATTGGAGGGAGAGGGAGAGAGAGAGATAGAGAGAGAGGGAGAGAGAGGGAGAGAAAGAGAGAGGAAAAAATATTCCTTACAACTACACACCCACTCACATGCTACAAGAAGATGCAAGGAGAGCTCTATCGGCATCAAAATATCAGGTGAAATCGTACGCTGATGTTGAAGAAAATGGAAATCCCACAAATACAGGAGAGAGAGGAATAACAAAAAGATGGGGATCCATTAGATGAACGAGTCAACATTAGCCTGGCAAAAGGGGAGGACCTACTTTCACAAGTGTTGCTTTGAACATTTCATGAAAAAGGAGAGGAGAGGGGAGAGGAGAAAAGAGAGACAGAGTCGGCAGAAAGAGAAAAGGAAATAAGTGAGGGATGGAGACAGGAAGAGAGAGAAAAAGAGGGAAAGCAGAAGAGTGATAGAGAGAGCATCCCATTTGTGGGGAAGGGAAAAAAAGCAAAAATAGGGAAGAGCAGAGATCGAGAAGAGAGCAAGAAAAACAGCGGACAGAGAATGGATTCGATCTTGACGAATGCGCCTTAGCTTTCACATTCATGTTTGCAACCTAAGCCGCCATCCCCTCCTAGAGTTTCGATCGGACTGAAACCCGGCCGCGCCGAGATGCATATGTATTCACGGGAAGCAATCTCCAAAGAGTCGACTTTGCGCATGAATGGAAAAACACTTTGAGGATATCAGAACTCCCACCAGGATTCAGCAGATATTGCCAATTTCCAGTTTGAAGATTTTAATCTGATTTTTCTCCTTTGATTCCCTTCTCTATGTTTTATCAGTCGTTATCTGTTGGGAAACCATTAAGGTTGATATCACAAATGCATTTACTCCTTTCTTCCTCTTCTGCTTTGATCATATGTACGGCCCAAGCTTCATTTCGATTAACATTAGACTGCAAAGACATTGGGATATGAAAGGTTTGCTGTTTTGATTGGTGGCTAGAATTTATTTGTGACACTTTTCTGTCTAGTGATGGCTTAGGGGAGGAAATGAATATGTAAATTGAAGTAAACAATTCAATTCATTCAACAAATAAAAGCCTGATGTTACACCCAGAATAAATAATAGAAACATTGAAAAATAAAAAGCAACACAAGTAGTATACAGTCATAGTCATACCCATAGAGCACAGGTTAAAAAGGAGAAAAAGCTTTAATTTTCATGTACCGGTACTAAATCAAATGTTTAAATGACTGTTTTTCACAAATCTCTTTCAGTAAAATTTTCCCAAATCTTCTTTTTTCATTGGCTTGTCTTTGGGCTTTATTTACATATAATAATTTGCAATAATTTGCACAAGATACAGAAGCAATTACTCATTAAAAGAGCAAAACTCAATTCATGGTTCAATAAAAATATTGAAATAGTTAAATGTTGTAGTCCATGGCAGATACAAAACAGGAAACTGTAATATTCATCACATCAATACGACAAGGGAAACAAATCTTGCATTTGAAACCATGGGTGGTATTCTCGAAAGCGGATTAACTTTAGTCCATGGTTTAATCCTCCGACTAAGTATGGAATGCCAAGTGTCCATATGAACATGTTTTTGAATAATTTAATCTGTCACTAAATTAAAATAAAATATAAAACATAATTAATAAAAACAATATTAACTATGAAATAATTATGTTATCATGGTAATTGAGGGACATATCAAATTATTCAAAAATATATTCATATGGACACTTGGCATTCCATACTTAGAGGATTAAACCATGGACTAAAGTTAGTCCGCTTTCGAGAATACCACCCCATGATTCCAAAGAGAAATTAATCCGTCTCCTTGACAACGATCAATATCTTGCACTATCAAGCTTTTTTGTTAAGTGTCATATACCATGTTTGAAGTAGAGTATGGAGAAAGAAATCTGTTTTTGAAGCTCAAAAGCCAGAGGCCAAAGGTGCATCACATTTCTGAAATTTGGAATCAAAACAACAATAATTGCTGGCAAAGAGGGGCTTAAATTACATCAAATAGGACTTAAATGTGCATGAACTCGCACAAACCATAGGTATGATAGAATTGGTGTTTGGCTGGTTGTGGGTTAATGTTACACAAACCAAAAGCATATCACGGATCAGGGGAGTGTTTTACAAAGACTAAGATCAACTTTAAGTTGGACATAACTATGGCAGACCGTTCATGCCACGGTTTGTTCTCACCATTTACTGGCGTTGGTCTCTCAAGGGACGTACAAATCATAGTCACAAATCTACAGATTTTACATTTTTCAATCATTCATTATTGAAGGAAAAAATAATATCTAAAGATCATAATGGTGAGAGCAAACAGTGGCGTGAACGGCCTGCCATAGTTAAGTCCAACTTAAAGTCGATCTTAGTCTTTGTGAAACACTTCCCAGGTTTGTCAAAAGTTAGATCTCTCTCTCTCTGTTTCTCTTTGGGAAAAATACAATTTTCATTTGGTTCTGAAGTGTTATGAATATTGATCCTCTTGAACTAGTGTCCAAATATGATTTGATGATTTGTTTGTCTCTATCAAACCCTTGGATGGCTGGCCATTTGATCCTTCCTTTCCATCGGTATCATGGAAATCAATTCTAGAAGAGGTCGGTGGGATGGTGGCCCAACTTCTGCTCTGGTAACAAACGTTCTGAGCTTTATTTCATCAAATCAATATGGTAAAGGTTAGGTAAGGATCAGTTCTAGTATTTGGTCCAGGGTTGGAGTTATGAATTCAGTTACTGCAGGATATTGACTCCAGAACAATGTTTGTCAGAGCACCAGTGCATCATGGTGCAGAATCTATGTGCTAAGAAGCAATGGGCTCAGAGCTATACTCTGGTAGATTGGTCGTTCGGTAGCTGGTTGCCTGCAGATGCCAAGGTTGAATTTGTCTGGGATCGTGTTCGACAGAGGGATGGGAACCGCAGTGTAACCAGTCTCCGGAAATATAATCTCTGGACCACACTTTGAGAGGGTTGCACAAGGTTACGGTGCTGCCGGCTCCGGTAGCCAAACCTGAAAGAGATCTGGTTGGAAGACTAATCTAATTATACTATGAAACCAGGCATATAGTCTCCTGTTCCCAGACTCTGAGGCTGTAGGTAATGATTGCGAATATAGGATCATGAGCAAGATTATGGGCTCTTCATCTAGTTGGGATTCAGGGTTGGGAAGGGTGGTTGGGTTGGTGGTGGTTAAGTGCAATGAAGGGAAGGGGCCAAAGGTTAGAGATGACCAAATAAATGCTATAATAATAATAATAATGTCAGGCTTATATAGCGCATAGTATGTTGCCATCTCTATGCGCTTAACAAAGCAAAAGAACAAACTTATATCTTATACACGATTTGAAATAGCTATACTGAATAATGAAAGGAAAATAACGACAGGATTGTCCTATACATTTCCTCTTTTCAAATGAAACAAACTTATCCACCATCATGTCACTACTGCTCGTAATTATTCAAACATTTGTTAAACTACTGAATTCTTCAAAACTGCATCTGTACTTCAATTTTTTCTTTGAAAGCTGTCTTTGGGTTATCGTCACTCAAAAAACTCCTGTACTGAGCTTTTGATGTAATGATCCATATTTCTTTGAAGTTTTGTAATTTTCAAACATACTCTTGCCTTGTTTCTATGTCTTGAAATATGATCCCCAAACCACCGCAGAACAGGCCAAATCCAGCCCATGCGAGGGGGTACTGTTTGCGCAGACAAAACTCGCCACCGAGTCTTCCGTTACGTTTGCGAGACGGGAGGAGAGAACGGATGCCCTCTTGAACAAACAGCGCCGAGCCTCTGTTGTTCAAACTCAGGTTTGCTTGGTTTGGACGGGGAGAGTTCATGCGACATTTATGTTCGTGGTTTGTATGGTCAAGGAAATAGAAGGGCCTTGTGATAGAAGTAACAGCAACATGGAGCAAGATTTGAAGGACAAGCGGAAGAGAGGGAAGAAACTGACAGCAGGGGAAATGTGCATGGAGAGTATGAGAGAGAAATAGAGAGAGACAGAGTGGGGGGGGGCAGAGGGACGGAGACAAAGACAAAAGATAGATAGAGAAAGAGAGAAAGAAAGATAGGCATAGATACAGTGAGAGAAAAAGAAGGGACATGGTAAAGAGAAAGACAAGATGAGATAGAAAGCGATTTTAGACAGGTTCAGAGACAGAGAGAGACAGACAGAGAGAGAGAGAGAGAGAGAGGAGGGGGTGGGAGAAAGAGAGAATAAAGACATGTACCAACCACAAGCTATCAGCTCTAAAGATTGTCAAAGACTCGCCAGGCATAGCAACAAACAAGGCATTCAACCCAACCTCTAATGGTGTGATAAGGTAGCTGAATGAAGATTTTAAAAAAAGATAGAGAAGGAAAAGGGATAGAGAAAGAGAGGAGGAATGAGATAGGGTTGCAAGAATGGGGACTAGAAGGGGAAAAGAAACATACCTAAGTCAACAGATCTAGAAACAAATTCTAGATGACTTAAAAAGGAACGTATTGGCTCACTTGGCGTCAGTCAGTTTACTGTTCGAGTAAAGCCCTCGAGGGACTCGATCAGAGCGCATCTGCCCTAAAATGTTTTACTTGCATTGAAGAGGCGATTAATGGAGGGTGAAGGCATGTATCTCGCACAAGATCACTTGGTACTCTTTGTGCTTATCTTTATTTCCATGCTCATCCCATCCTCGGTCAAAAAACTGGACACGTTGTAGTTTCCTGTTTTGTAGCCTAATGTTCCCAATTTGTTCCCCTCGACCGCAAACTTGAAGATATCGTCAGGGGTACTAGGAAGCAGAGGCTTCTATATCCAAGATACATGTAGTTCCATTCACTGTCACAAACAACCCCACATAATTCTTAGATGAAGATCTACTTATCTTGCTTGCCACTGTTGAGACTTTAATAGTGCATACATCTCTAAAAATAACTTGAAATGCTCTACATAAAACTACATGAAAGATACTATGAAGAAAAAAATTCACTATAAACATGGACAAATCCTAGTATAGTTTCTTGCCATTTCATGCTTTGCTTATGGATGAAAAGTTTACCATTTGTTTGATTAGTGCAATGTGAAAGTCTCTATCATTCAATTTGTTATGCCCATGAACAACACGCGATCAAATCACCAAGGTTTTGAATAATGACAGAATAATCAAATTACATCCTAATTAATAGAAAGTGGAAGTAAAGAGAGAGATATATAGAGGGGTTAAGAGAACAAAGGGAGACATAATTAATGAGATGCAAAAGTAGAGAAATAGAGAGGAAAGGATGTAGAAAGAGGGTGGGTTACAGAACCCCATCCTCTTAAACAACATTATTATCACAACAGAGCAAAGTACTCATCTATCTTCCAATTCTTCAAATGTCTTTCTCAATCAGAACAACAAATACAGTGCATTTCTTCTATGTACCTGCTCTGCAAACATCTCTATGTTCCGCCATCCTCACGGGCGTGAGGATATTTATAGATTGGTAAAAATGCAGTCATGTCACGGTGGCGCTGTAAGACTACACTCACATTCTGAAGGCCAGGTGCCATTAGGCCTCCCTGTCTCTCTCTCTTTAAAATCCAAACTGTTCATGGTTTGCACATCTTAACTTATGCATAGTGTGCACTTGAGAGGTCACAGCCAATCATCAGGAATAAAATTGGGAGAAGGATGACGAAGAGAGGTGCGACTACAAATTATGTCCCTTCTGCCTCTCACAGGCAGATTAATCTTATAACACTTGATTGGGCAAGGTGTTGTAGCACTTTCCCTCCTGTTAACATTGCTGAAATGGCTAAAAACAAGTATTTTCTATTTTCATCTTCTGTTGCTGATTTGCAGTTTTGTTAGAATGTCATCTCAACCCACTAAACTGATAGGAGTATACTCCATGACATGTCTCAACTGTTTGCTAAAAACTACCCCCCTCCTCCCCCCCCCCAAAAAAAAGTTTTTACTCATTATCAGCATGATGACTCTATCTATAGCCCATGCAAGTCTATGCTACAGCTGCACTGTCCAACAAAGTAACAGAAAAACTTGGGATCTTTTCATATAGTCATTGGATAACATAAAATTAAACCTGAAGATCTTTCGTAAAGTATCAGACTCCAATATTATTCCTTGTCCCAGGGCTACAAGATTACCTTCTCAAAAGACGGAGAAGATGAATGAAATATGAGTAAGAGAAGGGCAGAGACTGGGTGGGGGTATTGTAAAAGCCCTCTGCATATTCTAATATTCGATCCCCGCTGTGAAATGCATGTGGCAGAGGGTATTCCGCTGCGAGCAATGTGGAGAGCACATTATTCAAAACATATTCCCTCTTGGAAGAGGGACGGTATTCTCTGAGGCGCGTGAATGACCTACAGTAGAATGTTCTCTTTCAAAACTCATGTTGTTTTCAAACTACATTTCTTTTGCTGCTTCCTTCATGGAACTATGAATATTACAGCATTCACACTTGTAAGAAAAAATAAGTATGAGCTCTAAGAATAGGATACTTCCTTGTTGGGTTTAAAATCTGCACATTTGCACAAAATTCTAGCATAAGAATTGCCTATATTAATGATATAGACATTTTGGGCAAGACAGGATCATGTTACAGAAACACTATATTTATAATGCATGTCTAGGAACTGAATAGTAAGACCACCCGACTACAATAACTTTATTTTAATTTTCTTGAGAACAGTTTCTTGCTGAGCCAACTATCAAAGGAACCTTTGCATAAAAACCACCCGCTTTTAAAGATCACCTCCCTTGTTTCCCTTACACAGTCTTAATATACACATTTCACTGTGTAAGAAAGAGTAATACCAATTCTTGGAAATCATTTATAAGTTTGTAACAATCACAAAGAAAACGAACCAGAACGTATGTTTGTCAAGTTCTCTATCTATCTGTATGTGCCTACATCACGTAATCTTCGGGAAGGAGAGGGGAAAAAAAACATCTCACCCATTAAGAAAACATTTGTTTTGTGTGACTATAGCTAGGCAGACATCCCAAAGTGCACGATAAGTGGCACGTAGGAATAGTGCCCCTAAATCTATATTCAACAGGAAAAGAAGTGGAGGAGTGATGAAGGTTTATTACGAGGCAAAATAACTTTAAAATCTTAAAGGTATAGCTGCATCATGGACAATGATAGAAAAGCAAGAAGTGCAAGGGATTTGGACTGCATGAGGTCATCAATATTCCAGTGAAATGTCTCTAGCATGTTCACTTGATATTGTACAAGATTGTAAAAGGTGACTTTCAATAGCTAGCAAACCAAATATTACAAATAAAAGAGGATATACAGATTCATAGGTAATAATGAACAGACAAATGGAAATGACGGTAGAACAACAATATGGAAAAGGCAATAGAAGAGATAAAAGTAAGAAGGGAAAGAAAGACCTAGAGAGCGAAGCAATTCATGAACATCAAATCATACACCATAGCAAGATAGTCTGTGATATAGAAGCAGACAGCTCTGGAGTGGGGGCCCACTTTGGCATGGATAAGCCGACTCTATCGCCATGGCAACGTCATCCCCGAACCGGCCACGTGCATCCCGGGGTAGGATGGCTGGCATCACCTGTCCCACAACTGTATCGGATGTTGCCGATCAGGGAGCAGAACAAGATGCAGGCAAGGATGGGTTTTAACCACCATCATATCCCAAAGCTTAAAAAACAACAGTGTCTCTCCTACCCCTCCCCGTAACTGTATGTATATAATCTGACATTGTCTGCTGGGAGCCAGAAGGAAAAAACTATATGTAGTATACATGTATGTGTTTATGTGCCCTATTATTGTGTAGGCTTTTAAGAGCCAGAAGGCCTCAACTCTTATTCTTTTATGAATAGTCAATGCACATGTAGAGGTGTTATGGTTGGAATGCTCCCCAGAGAGTGGAGAATGTGCATATATTGTGTGCGGGCAAGCCTAAATCCGATGACCGGGAAATGATATGTCGTTGATTAGCGCTATTTAAATGCAGAATATTATTATTATTTTTATTTGAACATTTTGATCTGAAATCCAAAGTGGAGGAATAACATCACTAATGTAGGAAGGAAGAAAGAAAGTGAAAAGATGGGAAAGCGATCTTTTTACCCACAAACCGATAAAACCAGAAGTAAGCCAACCGTCATATTATTGGACTATAAACCTCAAATATATTATCATTTAAGGAAACAAAGAGCACATACATGGAATGATTGTGTATTTTCACTGCTGCACAAAATTTGAAGAAACACAGTTATTGTCTCCTTCTCATACTTGCGGGCTAGTACAGAGCTGTTCACACGATTGTTCGGAAATCTCCTGCCCCCTATTCTTCTCCCTGTCTCACATTGTTCGTCAGACCACAGCTATGCAAATAAAAGCCATGGGAAACAAAAAAAGGTGCGTGATATACCTTTTGACGAAAGTACAACGTCGGGTCATCTGTTGAAAAAAGAGGCTCTGATGACCCTGAAATGTGCTTGCAATTAGCAAATTCACCTAAATGTAATATGCCCACTTATAGTCAAGATTAGTACAGCTCTGTTGGGGGGAAGTTTACACGAGGGAAAAAGTTGGCGGAAAAACTTCCATGAATGTTGTTAATTTTTAATTGATTGATGAAAATTGTATTTCCCACATTCCTTTTTAATTATAAAATGCAAATATAGAAACATGTTATTTCACAAGCAACTAATGTTGATGTATATAGGCCTTATATCATGAAGAAGAAAATTACTTCAAATATTTTAAATTGCAAAGACTGTTATATCTTAATATTAGTACAACTACTTCAAATATTTTAAATTGCAAAGACTGTTATATCTTAATATTAGTACAACTCAAATGTAGAAGATATTTTGCCCCAATAATAGACAACAAAAGAAAGCCAGTAAAGACTCAGGCAAAGGACCCACCAACGAAATATAATTTTGTCCTACATGTGAAAAGTAGCCACTTAATAGCTATAGTATCTCCTTTTCTTTGTTTTTGTTTTTGTTTTGTTTTTGATTTTGAATCAGATTTCATAATTTCATAATAGTGTTTCATTCCATAGCTTTTGGGAAAAGACAGGAAGTGACACTGGTATAAGCAATGATGTATGAACGGGAAGGCAACAGAAAAGGAAAACGTAGAGAATTCATCCTTGATCTCTTCAGTCTCGTACTTCCAGGTCATCTGTTTAATTACAAGGTTCACACTTTGTTAATCCCACTTATGCCTAGGACAGCATTTCACTCACTAAAATTTGTGAGTCATCATAAACTTTAATGAATAGTAACAACTACAAAAAAAAATGTTTGTTGCTGTTGAATCAAAGAATGAACAAATTAGCAGACGCAGAGACAGCCGCAAGGTCACTGCTGAAGAGTGCCCCCATTTTGCTCTGATATTATGAATATTACTTTAAACTGATGTTTTGTACATACGCAGAAACATCCAGAGAACAAATTTGATAACAAAAGTATGCATATTTTGTGCATGGATTATAAATTAATTTTCATGGAGAAAAAAAAAGAGACAGAAAAAAGTAAACTATAATCAGCGGGGTCTCACAAAAGAGACAGATCAAGAAGATATTTATTTATTTATTAATTTTATTTATTAGTCTTGTTTTAGTAGGGTGGCTCCATCAGTAGTTAAATACTGTTTTCCATGGAGGCCCTACAACATAAATACAAAATTTACAAACATATTGATGTATCATCCCCTGAGATGTATCATCACCTGAGAGCAAGATGGGCGGCCACTTCTGGCTTCAAACAGCTGATGTTGCATTTCTTTCTTTCTTCTTTGTTTTTTCCTTTTGTTGTCCTCTTCTAATTGTAACTTTATGTAGTTCAGAAGTGGGAGGCCTAATAACACTTGCCAATATTGCATATCTATCAATAGACTAAACTAACATTTGTATTGAGAGCTTTATCAAACAAAGTTATCAGATTTCTCATTAAATTGAACATTCATCCTCCTTCGCAGTACAAGGGCTGGTAGAAGATCATATGTTTCTCTTCCTATTTGCACATTACATATCAGTTTAAGGCAGAGCACTCTGAATTTCCATTTTTTTCTAACACTAGGTAAATATTCTTTTAAAAAAATGATGGCAAATTCAGAATATGTATTTCTAAGACCGACAAAGTAAGAGGCAACATTGTTTTACTAGTAATATATCCTTTTCTCTCTTTGCTCAACACCAAACTGATATTTGATATTGCGCCGACTATGGCATCTTTAAATTGCAAACCCTTGCTGCAGTTTGATATTGTATATTAGATATCATTACACAAATATATCAGCTATCGATCCACTTAGAAGTATATAAATATCATAAGTGTACAAATATCACACTGGTTGGGGTT
Organism: Mesocentrotus franciscanus; assembly: GCA_037976565.1. Taxonomy (NCBI): domain Eukaryota; kingdom Metazoa; phylum Echinodermata; class Echinoidea; order Camarodonta; family Strongylocentrotidae; genus Mesocentrotus; species Mesocentrotus franciscanus. Next base: position 36,914,862 of record CP137668.1, on the reverse strand, counting down.
CTTAAATGAAGTTTGTTTAAGCTTTTGTTCTGGTCTTTGAGCCCTTTGACAAAATACAGAATAATCATCTTGAATGAAACTGATGGCATTGAAGGGAATATAAAGAAGGTGCTCTATAGAGGATATCAGATGAGATTGGGCGACTGTTTTTCATTTTGTCCAGGTGAAAAGGTATGGCAGACAATTCTTTGGGCGATACAAAGCTTCCGCAAACTTCTTGGGCAGCCCATGAAATATCCTTGAGTATTATAGGCAGGTGTGTTTGCATATAAACAAGAAAAAAACATCATTAAACCCTTTGAATGTTAAGCCTAAGATAAGATGGCCTGGAAACATTGGGAATGTGTGGTATATACCAAATCAAATGTATTTGATTGGTTAAAAAGGGATAAGATGAAGATGATCAATTTATATGTGGATTAATTGATCTGCATGGAGATTAAATTACTGGGAGGCACTAGAGGAGGAATTCTCTCAAAGCCCGTCTGCACTAGTTTGGCCAGGAGGGATTAGACCACCCTGCTGGTCACTGTCAGGTGGTTATCTCATCACCTCAGCTCTCAATTAACATAAGAAAAAGATGATCATGGGGGACCAACAGGCACCGCTTAGGCATTTTTTTGTATAGAGAGGGAGCAAGTAGTGCAGAGGGGCTTTAAAACGACCTTAATAATTCAATATTGAAAATAAACATTGGGTTGAAAGATGGGTGATCAAATGTATGCTCCAGCGATAATTAATCTGGGACCTGTTTCACAAAACTTGTCATCAGTGACAAATGACAGTTTTTGTTATAAGCTACTGAAATCCTTGCTTCTGATTGGTTATCAGCAGATTTGTCACTGATTTTTGTCATTTGTCATTGAAAAAAGGCTTTGTGAAATGGGTCCCTGATCTTTTATTTGTTGAGGTTTAGGGTTACAGTTAGGGTTAGAGTTAGGGTTAGAGTTAGGATTGCAAAGTTGCAATAGGGTATTGGATTTGATTTCGAGTTAAGGTTAAGGGTAGGTTTAGTTAGAGGTCCAGGATTGAAGTTAGAAATTCACTAAGTATAGGATTTTGACCATAAAGCAATTGCTATAGGAATATATGTCATACAACCAAAATAAGGCAAGTCAAAGCTCCTAACATCACACACATTTCTGATTACATGCGAGGGAAAATTGACAACATGCCATTTTTTATCGGAAGTTTATGAAGATGATTGACAGGCTAGATTGTGCACATGCTATAATACTCAGTAATTTGGTATCTTCAATGTCAATTTGTGTTCATTAATCCTTTAATGTACTTAGAAATGAAACAAATGTAAAAATGAACAATTATATATGCATCAATCAAGTTATCTAATGGGACAAATAAATGAGTACTCTATATCTCATTAATTAATCATTCACACACACAACATCATCCAATATGCATGTAGCCAGAATCATGGTAAGAATAATTAGTCTGTTGAGAGCCAGAAGGGTGTTAAATCATATGTATATTTTAACACCTTTTAACACATACAATGTACATTGATGCCTTTCTTTCTCTTAGCAGACAAAATTACACAAGGACACCAAAAAAAGGCAGATGACTATAAAATAATACCTCCTCTTAAATTATCGAGTTTTACTGCTGATATTTCTGACAAAGTAAATATTGGCACCAGCCTGTCATTGGTCAGGGCCATGTCAACTCAATTTAGACGTTAACCATCGGATGCATTTGTTGGGTCATGCTATGACACAGCCAAGGATAGGTGTCAGGTCATTGGCAAATAATTTGCTATTAGTCGACACTTTCGCCGAGCTCAATTGACGGGGATGCAAGGTGAAGGTAGGAGTGAATCATCAAAATGAAAAAGAAAAAACAGTAAGGTATGAAATTAGGTAAGGGGAAAAATTAGTGAACATGGATAATAGGGTGAAAAGGAACGAAGGTTGGAAAGTTGTTGGGGCGAAATCCCCCGATATAATGCAGACTATTTTCACTTCTTTTATTGATGAGTATTAGGAGGCAAAGGAGCTCAAAAATATAAAGGTTGAACATTTTATGTAAAGATGGCAAAGATCATTACCAAGCAGCTCAGAGTTTACTCTTACTGTTACTTTAAACCATGTAGATCATCAAGCAAAGGCTTACACGAATAGTGAAATATACAGACACAAAACCTTACAAAGGAATATTTCATCAAAACAAGATGTGTAAAGTGTAGATTTATATGCTTTCTCACCTTTCTGATAAATTTTTGTGGATAACATGTTGTATTCCTCTACATGTACAAACTGGAGTAATTTCCAAATCAGCATAAGATATGAATTTAGAACATGAACATTTAAAGATAAATCTTAACACTGCATACTTTTTAGTAGAGAAAGAGAACCAGCCTCTTGACTTTATTATTCCTAGCATTGAGTGAATTTGTACAAAAAATGTAATTATTACATTCTCCATTTCACCTATCTATATATATATATTTCCAGTATTCTTGTTCTCTATCACTAATTGCCTGACACAGATGGTAAAATGGTGAAATTCATTGAGGTGCCACTGCAATAATTTTCCAGGAAGCGGTGTTATGTTTGTCTAAAGAACTAGATGAGCTGTATTACTGATCATAGGTTATGGGTCACCTCTCATCATCAATTATGAATAGGGACAAAGTATCTCTCACTTACTCTGTCAAGGTTAGTGTACTAGTTCACACTTGAGGAACCATCAAGGTCAAAGAAACGGGCAAACAGCCACCTGCTTTCCTCCCCTACCCAACCAAGAACCCCCTCCACCCTCTCTCTCTCTGTGTGCTCTCCCTCCTTCTTTTTCTGTTGGGTTCTTACATTTATCTAGATTGTAGATATTCAGCTGTGCACGGGACGAGACGAGGAGGCGCCGCCGACAATTAGGCCCAATCTGGGATGGGGGGAGCGCGGGTGATGGAATATGGGTTCAAACCGGTTTAAAGCTAGGTCAACGCCCAGGTGGACAGGACATGGGTGATGGGATTGGAAGAGATGGCTTACGCGTGCGCGATGCGAAACCAGGTGTGAATGACACCACTGATCATTTCCATGGGCAAGCAGCCAGGGGCAATGTTTAACCATGTTACCCAATCGATGGCTCATCAACAATAACAATCTATGCCACCGAAGAGCAACATCTACGGGCTAACCTTGAAATGTGCTAACTGCGGAGAAACAGTTCCAGGATAATCCTATTATCGCGATCATCATCGGGGACACCTCATGAGACTGTTATTGCATGTATCGTCATCGCTTCATTGAGTACTTTAGACACTTCAACAGGTGATTAACACTCTAGGACATAGTATCACTACAAGAATAACAGTTTAGACAATGAATTAGCAGGAACCCTAAGAACAGGTGTAAAACCATGCCAAAGACATCTTGTCTCATGTGCTCTAAATGTATGTCTGATCTGGATTGACAGTGCAAGTTCAAATGAAAGTGGGTTATAAGACCTTTAGTCTTTTACAACCTCTCGTTTGGTGTTCGATAGATTGCTTGAAAGGAACACATTAAGCTGATGTGATATCGTATGTCCTTGCATGTTATCCAAATGGTAAAATATTCTACTAAACTGCCCAATGACACAACTATACTTCTGTATTATTACATGTATAGAGAAGTGATGATGATTTGGGTCTTGAGTATACACTGGCAACATAACCCCTAACTAATTGAAGTGTACCGGCTAGTCCGCATATACCATAATCCAGTTAGCCCAACATATATTTTGAAGGTATCCTCAACTTTTGAAATTATATGTTAAAATAGTAAATGCCCCAAAATCATGGGAAGCAAAGACATATGGATACTGATAATCACTTGTAATTTCTTTCAAATTTCTTATATTCCAGGGGAAAAAAAATTGCATTTATTAAACACAAGGTATGAATAGAAAACTTAAATGAATTAAATTGAATTTCAATTTTTTTTTACCAAGTGTCGATCAGTTTTCTTGAAAACTCTAAGAGAATTTTTAAACATCTTTTAAAATCAGTCTAAGACAAAATGATCAACAATCCACAAACTTTCATAAACATGCTAAAATGTTAAAACAGTTAAGAAGGGGCACTATTCGAGCCTAGGAGCCACACTTTCCAAATATCCAATCATATGGGGACATAATCCTCAACTCATTGGAACATTAATCATTTCACATCATGCACTTTACTCATACCTAATGGTTGAGTCACTTATAAATAGTACCATCGTATGAATAGGAGATGGCAATGAAAAACATTCTATTACAAATTAAAATCATTACCTCTCCTGTCTATTATAACATTCAGCCAGAAATGCAATAACCAGAGAAAACCTACCCCCCTCTTTTCAGAGGAATAACCCTTTTGAAATTCTATAGCTTTGCCATTTATCGATCTTCATAAATCCATGGCAATCATATGCAGAGAGGATGAGCGCACGAATGCTCGCCTCGACGCCAGACCCACAGATAGGTGACAAATCAACAAAAGAGGGCACTATCACGCTTCACACCGAGATAATCCAACTAACATTTTGGCCGAGTCCAAACTTGACAACCTTTGGCGATGCGTTGCAATATCATGTTTTCTCTGCCTTGACAGAGAAACAGGACGGTTTGGAAACCAACGGTCCAATATATCAGAGAGACGATCGATGTGTGTGCCAGAGGCTTTACATATCGCAAATCCTCATAAGAATGGAACGGTGGATGCTAGGAAGGACGTCACGAGAAGTAATGTGCACCCGTCCACACAGCCTCCCTAGAATATACAACTCTTTAGTTTCACACTAATGAGTTCCAGAGTGCATTTTATGAGTAAGAGCTGCAAACATATGAGGAATGCATTGCAGAGATTCCCCATATGAACAACCATATACCTGCCTCGCAATGCAGTGTCTTAGAGATTGCTATTCAGTATTCACATATATTTATTTATGTCATTTTTACATTAGCTACCTCCGTCTCTTCACAATTATTTTCACTAATTGGAAAAAGTTGAATAGCAGAAGAATTTTAATGATAAAGCACTGAAATGCAATGATTAAGTAACTGAATATATGTTTATGTAGTTAACCTGTGCTTTAATATATAGAGAAACATTCTGTTTTTCTATCAAGTATTATCTTGGGTTGTGAAATTTCTTTTAAAAATGTTATGTTGCCTTTATTCAAGTATTCAAAAAGTAAAAGAAAAGTTTCTTCTTGTAGATAACAGTATTGATATTCCTTTCAGCTTCATGCTCATTCCTTTCCTCCTCATAAAATAAAGATGTTATGTCAGTTGTTTTGGGAAAGTGACGTGGTAGTTGAGATGCACTGCCAAACGACTCATTACCATGGCAACGGATGATGATCAGGAGACACTAAGGGTGCACATTAAAAGAGCGGTCCTTTGCACCCATGATAGTAAGCACGATTGGAGCATTACCAAGCTAAATACTGTCTCCACTGGGAATTATCAGGAAGAAAAAAAATGTTCATTGCTGCATAAGATTTGTTTAAACATGAAAGAGGGAAATGCTTCTGGAGTGACGAATGCATTGAGGATCAGGTTGTATAATATCAGCAAGCATTCTATCATCAAAAGCAAATCAGAATTCACATCAGTTGTTTCATGTTTTTTTGGGTAGGAATCAAAGTAAGATGATCATCAATGAATGCTCGGAGAATTTAACATGAATAACAACATAGAAAACAACTGACGCAGAATGTACTCAAAACTTAGTTCATTGTCATCCAAAGGTTGATTCGGAAAAAACTGAGATCCTTCAAAGAAATCTGCTTACAATCCAGGTACATTCAACCATCATTCTTACATCATGGACAAATAAAATGCTAGACCTCGAGAAAACATAATGAAGGAACATGATATAACCAATTACAAATAACACAGAGAAATATATTTACAAACATTCCCACATCATCTCAACAGTGCTGAAGACCAAAGGATACACATTTGTAGAACCTGTAAGAGCCAGATACAATTTAACAAGATGACAAACAACAAATACATACACAAAAAAATGGGACAATAAGCATACTGAATATATACATAAAAGATGACTATTAAAAACAAAACTTACCTGAGTTATCCAAGGTAGATGTAGAAGAGGCAGAGACATGAAAGATAAAAAAGAGAAGAATAAATAAAATCAATCAATATACAAAAGCTATAAGAAAATTGCAAATATGTTTAGAGAAAGTCGCATCAAAAATTTGACCTTCATATCCAATAAACACATACTTCCTAATTTGTTTAACTCTTTGCCCGCCACGTACACAATCCCCCCTGTGCCACATTGTTTTTAGGGTGCCACCTTAGGAGGGGTTCTGCATGGACTATGCTTATTCAACTCGCAATAACCTTTGATTGGTGTACTGTAATGAAAAACTTTGTGTAGCAATATTGTATAGAAATTAATAGTCTTGCCAATGGTATCATTTTTGTAATGTATATTATCATAAATTTTGAGATTATCAACTATACATTTTGTATCCAAGTTTTCGTTTAGAAGGGTATTCTATACCTCTTATATCTAATACTTTGTTATGGAGGTTTATGTCCAGAGTTAGTTCATTGAAAAGATGTATTCATGAGCTTTCACTACATACCAAATTCATGTGTTGAAGGTCACAATGAGCCTGGTAATTTAGGATTGAATAAAGAGTAAGCCGACAATGAACTAATCTCCTATTGAAATTGACCCTGGGTACTTTTGAATAGACTTCCTGTCTCTTGATTGTACTTTGATGACCTTTATTGTGTCTGTAGGTAAGATGGTGTAACATTCTATTATTACTTGCAAGGCTGTGCAAGCTATTAGAATTGAAAGAAATGAATAGAAGAACTTATTGATTTTCTACACTAATAAGGCAAGCCATGAACATAATGTATGCTTGAAACATGTACTAAGTTATGAATTGTAGAAAGCTGCAAAAGCAGTTTCAAAAACTCAATTTTTCTCGGAAAATGTCAATGTAAACAATGTCTGCGAAAGCGGTGCAATGAAGTGTGATGTGTATACAATGCGAAGCACGCGTTACTATTGTGTGTGTGTGCGTACAATAGAATTAAATGCGTTCCGTGTGTATTGTGAATGAAATGTGACTTGAGTCGAAGTTGGCAGCCCGCTGTATGTTCCGCTAGCCGAACGTAGCGGGCAAAGAGTTAAGAAGTAAGAAAATGAAAAACACTTCATACACAACAAATATGCTCATCACTATGTTTATTTCATAAACCATTGATTGTATTTTTATGACATTTTACATTTAAGTATTACAATTTTCCTATACGAAAGGAAAGATAAAAAATACTTCAAATTTGATTTTGTTTAAAATTGTTGTCACTGTCATTCAGATTTTAAAACAAAAGTGAAATAACACTTATGTAGAAACAACCAAAAACAACAACAACAATAATCAAATAAACAATTTTTACAAAAGAATTAAAAAAATAGTTTTTGGTTTTCCCTTGTAGCTATAAAGAACAGAAAGATGGGAGAGAGGAAGAGTTTAATAGACAAGTAAAAAGGAGGTGCACTTGGCTTGGCGAGTTCCTCTCTCAGTCGACATGAGCTTCATGAAATGACAATATCTCTCCTCATCTCAAAACATCATGCATCCCTAAAAAACACACTCCTTACTGAAGTCCTCCTGAAAGACTAGACGAGAAGAAACAGAAAGTTCTTCACACAAAAGCAAGGGAATAAGCTCCTGCAATCAAGGACATAGGGCATATCAGATAACATTATCTGAAGTAAGAATCCATTAGTCTTGAAACGCTAGAAACGCTAAAATTGTGAGATGAACAGAAAAATGGGCAGCACACTTCATCAACCTACTTTTCCACCCGGAAAGAAAGTCATTTGAACATCAACAAATTACAGAGAAGGGTTCATGAAAATGTGCTGTGAAAGGCATTCTCATCATTACATAAAAATATCTGTTTGGAGACCAAAGTCATGATACAAGTTTAAAACAAAAGAAATCCAAAGTTCTTTCAACAGATTCAAATCAAAAATTACCAAACTCAAATCCATTTGATTCATACAATTACATGAATTTTTCACACCTTGATATAATGGAGTACTGGGGTGAAAGAAAACTGAAGGACTAATATATCAAGACAATATCAATTAAAAGCTTTACCCTCTACTGACTTAGGTCCATTAATGGAACAAACAATACATTGCTATAGTCAACTTTTGTCACACAATTTATATGTATTATGTACTCCCAAAACAGGGCAGTCTTGGGTTTAGATCCATAACGAATAAAGAGTTAAAATCTTATGGAAGAAATTGACATATTCAGTATCAAATTTTGTCAGAATTCTTTCTTTTTTCTTCCTTTTTCATTTTGAAATCAGCATCAGATGTGAAATAATTGCAGTATTAATCTTAGTCTGAAGCTCAACTTTAAAGATTGACTAATTTGCTCAAAACTTCTTTCAAAATACCATCTTTTCCAAATCTCTAGCTAAGAAAATAGGATTTAATGTCATGAAGTTTACTTCTTGAAATTTTTCTCCCGATTCCCTTGATGTTTTAATAACAAACACACTGATTAAACAGAAAGGATATCCAAGAATTCAGCAATTACAACAATTTATTGACCAGTTTATATTGAGAGTAATGTCAAGAGAGAGAGTGTACAAAGACTGGAGTTAAGATGGGTAGACGGTCTTAAGAAAGCAGCGATTATGGTGTTTGTCTGTTTACCCAGGGTCGAGCACTCCTTCCGTAGATCCGTTCCGACGCTTCCGATCCAACGATAAGCAATCTTTGCCTCTCGTGAACAAACGTTATTGCCAGAATTTCTCTTTTGCATCAGCAGCAGCGGCAAACAGGAGAGGCGTTACGCTCTGACCACAATTTCTGTTTACTCATTTTGTCAACTACACATGCCATGGGAGTTAGTGGTGCTGAGAGAATGGAGTTTGGTTAAAGGATACTGGTTTAACTTTTTATTCTGTTTTCGAGGAATCGATCCATCTTCAAGAGTGGGAGAAGGGGATGAGGGGGTAGATACATTGATCAGCATCCCCATTTCTGTAGGATGCGTAATGCGTTAACTCTATGTGAATGGTGCATTTTTCAGTTGAGAAATGGAAAAATCCTAATATTATTTGGGGAGAAACGTTTACAAACAAGAAACATGAAACAAGACAATGACAAACATTATGAGACTATTGGGGCGTTGCAAGAAAGTTGCAATTGATTGCAATTTGCGATTGATTGCAATTTGCAAAATTTGCAACTGATATTTGCAATCGATTGCAACTCAACTTTCTTGCAACACCCAAATAGTCTCCTAAATTTCCTTGGATTTTGTTAGGATTTAAGTTTTGACAATTCAGTGAAATTAACTAGATCTAGCTTTTATTCTCCCCCCTCTCTTTCTCTCTCTCTTACTAATGGGGTGATGCAAGAATGTTGAGTTGCGATCAATTGCAAATTTGCAATTAATCGCAAGACTTGCGCTTGATTCTGGAGATTTGCAATTGATTGCAACTTTCTTGCAACGCCCCATATGATTTGTACTGATTATGGCGATGAAAATTCTGATAATAGAGTTACAACATAATGGTTATTAGATTAAAAGTGAGAATCAGGATAAAAAGTTACCAAACTATTTCACCGGCAATACCACAAAAGAAATCATCGAAAATACCCCCCCCCCAAAAAAAATAAATAAAAAAATAAATAAATAAATAAAAAAATACAAAGAAGTAAAGGGAATGTCGACAAAAGGAGGATGTACATCTTCACTAAAAGTGTAGAAATACCTCATTTCCTGTCAATTTATATGTTTAGGAAAATCATTTCCAGAACAGTATTAAGGTGGCGTCAAAAATGTGAAATTTTGACTAAAGAATTGGATATTAATAATGGGCATGAACATCCATGGGATTACTGTATCAATAAAATTGAAACAGTCTCACTGGTGACAGTATGTGATGTGATTTCTTTTCTTCAAATTATGAGTTGGGTCCTAACAAATTAGTTGATTTTCACCACCAAGGAAAACTAGATGTATATCACATTACTAAGAGAATCTAGTTTTGAGCAAATTGGAACACTTTATCAGATTTCGCTGCCAATTTTGCCATGTTTAATTCCAGTGGTTTTCATTCTAAACTCCATTCAAGACAGCTGAGATTGCAATTTGCACATTACTGCATATTGATTTGGAGCGGTATTCTATAATAGAGGAATATCTCTGTTTATGGTAGACATATCTCTTGTAAATCTGAACATAATCTCCAACAGATGGACTTTCAGGCTGCACTTCCAGACTGCAAATATAGCTCGCAGAGAGCAAGAAGGACGTATAACTCTGTATCAAAGTATATGTATCGATGCCCTTCTAGTTCTCAGCAGAAGGTTTTTGAATAGACTTGATACCCTTTTGTTCTGACGTGATGGTGCATGTATAGAAAATGTTTAAAATACCATTAGCTAAAAACCAGGCAGAGATCTAGAAGATCAGTCTAAATCTGACTAAATTCTTTGCTTGGGGGCTATTCCTCCAACAAGTGTCTAGGTATCATAAGATTTCTAGGAAGTTTTTTTTCATTCTTCTCCTCATTATCTGCTTAACTCTTTGCCCGCCACGTACACAATCCCCCCTGTGCCACATTGTTTTTAGGGTGCCACCTTAGGAGGGGTTCTGCATGGACTATGCTTATTCAACTCGCAATAACTTTTGATTGGTGTACTGTAATGAAAAACTTTGTGTAGCAATATTGTATAGAAATTAATAGTCTTGCCAATGGTATCATTTTTGTAATGTATATTATCATAAATTTTGAGATTATCAACTATACATTTTGTATCCTGATCAGCAGTGAAGAAGTCCCGTCTCCTCCTAATAGGGGCCATCCTAGCTCATCAGAATATTTGCAAAAGCAGTTTCAAAAACTCAATTTTTCTCGGAAAATGTCAATGTAAACAATGTCTGCGGCGGTGCAATGAAGTGTGATGTGTATACAATGCGAAGCACGCGTTACTATTGTGTGTGTGCGTACAATAGAATTAAATGCGTTCCGTGTGTATTGTGAATGAAATGTGACTTGAGTCGAAGTTGGCAGCCCGCTGTATGTTCCGCTAGCCGAACGTAGCGGGCAAAGAGTTAAAATGGAACAAATAAATGGCACTTCTTCAAACTTCTATCAGAACATCAATCACTTTCAACATGATGCACAATTTATTTTCTAATATCAAAACGACAAATTACTAGATCATGATTCTATGTATTCATCCCAAATGCAATTTCCTTCCATTTCAAATGAATTCGCAAAGGAAGATCAATGTTTAGCATATTGTGGACCAGTATTCGTTTCAGAAAAAAAATGTCAGATATGTACTTTCAAGTGTTAAAGTTTCACTTGTTCTGTTCTTCTTTAATATTGAAGAGTTTGGCATGAAATGTTTTCCATGGGAATAAATTTGAGAGTGAAGATACCTGTATCAGTTTCAAGAGTGTTGGCATTTACATCTATGCTTAATGCAAACACAATGTTCACTACTCAACTTCTTGGGTGGGGAATGCCACCCATGGCCGGGAAAGGGTTAACAAATGAATATGGGAGCTCGTTATATTTTTTTCTTCTTGTTTATCTCTAACTTTTCCTCCTTCTTTCATTTAATTTTGTATTTGCTGTCTGAGCAAAGAGCAATGGTGGCATTTAGAACCATTATGGCGCTGTGAGAGTTGTGTTTGCGTGAGGAAATGAGGACATTCTATTATTTGTCATTGGAGAAGGAAGAAGGAACCAAACTCTACTCATATTTCATCATAAATTCAAGATGAGCTTGGAGTAGGTGCTTCGGTAACAGAGAGGGGAGAAGTACCCACAACTCCAATAATAGAGGAAGTGATCATCGGAATGGAATGATGCAAGCAAAAAACAACGAAATGGCCATCGTTTGTCTTAAAGAGGAAAAAGTAGGAAAACAGTCCCTACCATGCAGTCCAAAAGAGAGAAATCTTGTGTATCAGTGGCTAGATGGAAACAAGGCAACATAAGGCTTCTTTCTACCATTAAACTAAGTCTGTGTGTCATTTTACGTTGACATTTGTATTTTAGGACCATCTCATCATCTGCTCACAGGTCAGAAAGTGTATTAACTTATCACATCTAATAAAGAGCTATCACCCTTTTGGTTCTCAACAGATAAAACATTCTTGAACTTTTTGGTCTGGGCCACTATCTATCTTATAGACAGTTACACCGGGTCAATAAAATAAATTTCTAAACAATAGGTATTTCAAGAATATGGCTCATCTAAACAATTTGAAATAGCATCTAAACAACAATTACACAATGTTTAATCTGTCTGTTGTTATATCGAGAAATCGTCTGTTTTGAACTACAGGGGTAATAACTTAAATACTTTAACCTAGTTAATATCTTTCTGCTCCAAACAGACAATAATTATCAATATATCTCAAAGCAATATACATACAATAAATCAATTTTTGCCACAGAATATAAAAACTAAAATCCTCTGGAAGGGATAGAAGTAGGCTTTTACGGTATCCTTCCCCTTTTTTAAATTCCTGCATTACTTAATAATGCATTGGCTTTAGCAGAGGATGTCTGGAGTTTAGAGATTTGTAGAAACAAAAAGATTTATGAGATCTTAAAAACAGAATGCAGTAGAAAAAATAATCAATAGCAAATCTGACTCTGTAATATATATAATGCAAGTATCACAATTACCTTCTGGAAAATGTAATCTCTCATTACATTTTGAAAGTATATGAAAACAAAAATAAGGCTAATACATTACGAAGATGAAATTGATATAATGTAGCTTATTCCAATGTCTTATCTAATATAAGAGGTCAGATGAATTGATTTATAAAAAGTCATAAGCTTCTCTGAATATGGATCTACTAAATTTTGAAACAAAGGTTTCTTTAAAAATATGAAAATAAACACTGAACAAATTAAATTACAGTGAATATGGATCTTTTTATTCCAATATCTTTTAAACACATTCCTGAAACATTCAAACTTTACTGTAGCTTTGTATTCACTGTTTTCTTGATTTTGTCTGTGCCAATATAAATAATAAATACAATTCTTTCTTTAACAAACTCGGAATAAACTCTGAATAAACTCTAGCACCTTCTCTCTTTCCTAGCTTTTCTTTTCAACACAATTTCAATCGATAGACTTCAGCATCTAGCCTCTGCCTCCTTCCATATTTGCCTCAACTTAATTCAAACTTGCCAATTGGCGTGGCCGATATCGGAGGTTCTACACCTTCTTTCACTATTAAGTTGCCAACATGCAATAAGGGAACCTCTTCAAAATCACAGGAGGCCTTTCACATATTGCAAGAGCCATCAAGGGTGTTATAACTCATACACTGTTACAGAGTTAACACACTTCCGGCTCTCAAAAGATGATTTGTAACCCCAACTCATGACATTTAAAGATATGAAACCCCATTACTATAAAGTGGGAAAAGCATATTGAGGTTAAACCAGGAAATATATATGTAATCACCTGAATTTTTATGTAAATCTGGGATATCTAAAGCCTATACACAGACACGAGTTGTAGATGTAGTAGTAGTTTTTATTGGATAAATTGAGTAGCCGAGGGGATAATCTAACACAAGGTTTTTGGAGTTGATTTTGGAAGTCATCGGGCATTTTCACTCTATAACTATATTCACATCTGAAGAAGAAAGTAAATATAGGCAAATCTCTTTAAGTGAAAATGATTATCTCTCTACCTTAGCATTTGATGAATATTTGGTTCCATGCTAATACTACTACACGGTTAAACTAATCCTTGTCGAGATGACTGTTCAAAAAACCTACTTTAGTTAAAATCTAAACGCTCCATCCACATATCAAAATTATGAGAGAAAATCTGAGAGCTAAATTCCCTAGTCCATGAAGGCTCTTTCCACATGATATTTCTTACAGTAATTACATGTTCCATATACTAGAGAGCTTCCGCAAGTGTGTGTGAAACCTGTATATCTAGTTTGATATTTCAGTTGATAACTTGAAATGCTTGACCCCAATATCTACTTTAATCTCGATCCTATCAGAACGAGACTTGCACACAATCTTTAGTCATTTCCAGCTAATAAAGTTTGGCAGACTACCATAATTAGATATAGTTAATCCCATTTTAAAGGTAAAATTAATTATTGGTAGATATAGAAGCAATTTCTACCAAGACTTCATTTGAACATGAAATACACTTATTTTGACAGTAATTACATGAACGAACTGTTTGCTTCTTTCAAATCACTACTTTTAGTCCTTCTCCATCTTGCCCTACAAACCCCTTTAAGTTTCCTAACCTCTTATTATCAAACCATCTAACTTATATGATGAAAATGATTGATATTACAACAATTTACACATTATAATTGCTTAACAAACTATAAACAGAAAAAGAGAAAGAAATTTCGTATCTTGAGATAAACAAATTTCATTGTCATGTCCAAAAGTCTACCATCTTTCCACATAAATGTATGTTTGAGTGCCTGTGCCCATAAATATTAATACTATCTATACAGTAATACGCTAAATCGCCGCGTGGGGCATGACGTTCTTTGAGCTTATGTATTCCCTTTGTTTTTTAATGACATCGGCAACCGCAGTTGGTGCGGCTATCTCCTCTTAAACCATCGTCTTTGGGTATCGATGCGGTGCCATTGGCTGCGGGAGAGTTTACTCTATCAAATCGGCTATACTCCGCCCGTGGTCCGCCTCCGTGTCGACCTCCAGAGCGAAAACAAACTTGGTATGCTTAATGCATGATATGCGTTACGAAAGAGATACGACATGCATATTCAACGATCGATGCGCAACAAGCTACAAAATCCGTATAGTTTCATGCAGCACCCAGCCTAATCGCTTCGGTCATCAACGGGACCAGGGCGGGGGCGGGAGCTGCAGCTGGGTGTTGGCACGACTGTTTGTAAATGTTTAATAGGGGTGACCATGTAGGCATATGTGTGTATGTAATTATGTGTCTGCATATTTCTCTGAGTGGATGCCTGTGTGTAAATGAACATGTTTTTGTTTATAATAATATGGGGGTGTGCCATTTAGGCAGAAGATTGAGAGTTACGTATCTTTAAGACCTTTTTCGTGTACATTTATGAGCAATTTATTGATACATTAATTAACAAGTAACTAATAGGCCTGCATGAAAGCTCACAAGAATGTACAAGTCGGCTGTGTAAACGTATTATGCAGAGTGCAATCTAAAAGAAGTGAACCCGTGGATTTCCAAGGGTCCTGCCAGCGCTTCGTCATCAATGGGACCGGGGCGGGGTTGGAGCTGCAGCTGGGTATTGGCACGACTGTTTGTAAATGTTTAATAGGGGTGACCATGTAGACGTATGCATGTATGTAATTATGTGTCTGAGTGGATGCCTGTGTTTATTAAAATGAACATGTTTTTGTTTATAATAATATGGGGGTGTGCCATTTAGGCAGAACATTCTGATTGAGAGTTACGTATCTTTAAGACCTTTTTCGTGTACATTTACAAGCAATTTATTGATACATTTAATTAACAACTAACTAATAGGTATTATGCAGGGTGCAATCTAAAAGAAGTGAACCCATGGATTTCCGGGTCCTGCTAGTAATATGTAATAATACAATATAATATTAATTCCTTTCCTATCATAAAAACAGATAAATGGCGGCATACAATGAAGAAAGCGGGGTCAAGAAAATAAAGGAAATAATATCTGACAAAAAATATGTGTGAGAGAGAGAGAAAGGGGAGAGGGAGATACGGGAGGAGTAAAAGAACAACAGAGAGAATATAAGAGAGGAAGCAGTGAAGTACAGATATACCAAACAATAAAGTCAAATAATGAGAGAGAGAGAGAGAGAGAGAGAGCGAGATACCGGTAACAAGAAATGGAATATAGAAAAATCTAATAATGACAAACATGATGACCATGGCTCTGCCTGAAGGCCAACTAATTTCCCATTGGAAAAAAAATCATCATATTTCAACTTCCCCCTGAAAACACTGCTTTAGTAGGACCATCCATTATAAAGCACATCGACTATGAATTGACCACAAATACCCTCGAAGCCAGCGACCAGAATTGTCGAATCCTCTGCTGAGTGCCGTAAGGATCTTAACTCCTATCATTTTACATAAAGCAAACGTCCTTCTGACTATCAGCATACAAAATGATTCTGGAGTCATTCAATCTCCGTTTTCCCTATACGACTAGCAAAAGCAATATAAATTGGCAAAGCAACTAAATTGTCTTAGCGCTGTGAATTGTCTTCACCCCTTTTCCCCTTTGTGTCTTTCTGCATTTCTTCGTCAAGTCCTGTGCCTCGTTTAAATTAAAGTTAGGAGGCCATGTCGTGGTGGACGGCTTGATCCCAGAGCGAATTCAAGCATTTCACATTCTGCTCGCATTCATGAAGACGATTGCTTGGTGTAGCTCATCAAGCTATTCTTGTTTCTTTGTGAAGATTGGAAAAGGGAAGTTAAGGACATGATGGAGAAAAACAGAGTTTGAGAGAGACTGAACAATGACAAACAGCTTGAATCAATAAAAACAAATATTTTTTAAACTATATTAAGTGAGGTGAGTTTAAAAAATATTCATGTCAACAACAGTATCCAATATCACAGTGAGAGGAAATAGGTAAAGAATTACAAAAGGAAAGATAATTATCATTCTACTAACCAAGAAGGATAGAGAATTTTGAGAAACAAATTTCAAACGAAAGAGAAGTGAAGGGAAAGAAAAGGAAAGATTTCTCCCACTATACCAATGGTTCTTAAAACAATTTAGTTCATGACCCCAAACAGGCATTCTTGCTCATCATTGTGGCCTACAAAACAAACAACTAGAATTTGACTACATACTTATCGATACGGAGTCAACAGAAGGACTGAATTGCATGAAGTTTGAGCATATAATTACATAATATAGAATATGAATGGGTTTTCTTCTTCAAACCCTTCATTATCCTAAGAAAAAAAAAATGAAATAATGCAATGAGGTTCCAAACCTCACAGTTAATACCAGTTTTTATTCTAATCAAACAGGTTTTTATTCTGTAAAAAAAATACCAAAAAAAAAGAGAAGGGAAAATTTGAAACAGGAAGGAAGGCAAGTAAATAAATTTGTAAAAGAGTGAAAGCCTCAATATTTATGGTTGCCCTTGCTATTTATCGTCTTCCATAAACCAAGAAATACGAGGATTGCATTAGACAAGAAAAAAGGAGAATAGTCCCTGTTAAGACAGAAAAAAGGTTTAAAGCATTTATATTTCTTTAGAACAAGAACAAACAAGCTAAATATAAAATTGAAGACAATACAAAATTAAAGAACAAATGCAAGTAATAAAGGTAAAGGCGCCTTTTATTGCTTCTATAGCGATTCAAATTCATTGTCTATCAAATGAAAAATACAGCAATTATCCCTGTTTTTATAGCGACATCTTTTCCAGGGTGAACTTTTTAAAGATCTTGGTCACCTTTTATCAGCGGAAAATAGGAAGTGATACAACTTTAGAAAGCTTCAGAGTTCTGATGTAAATAAAAATGAGTTTCCAGGGTAAAACAAGTAATTTTTACACTTCCTAAAAACTGTCTTGAATCCTAAACCTTCTTATGATATTGAAAAGTAAATTGTCTTCTTCTTTAATTAATCCATCTGATATTTCTCTTTTTATCTATCTCTCTTGATTTCTTTTTCTCCTTGTCTCGTCTTCCTTGGCCAATAATGTCAGTCTCCCCTATCTATCTCTTTCATTCTTCCCCCCTCTCTCTCTCTCTCTTTCTCTTCCCCCTCTCTTTCTTTCTCTCTCTCTGTCTATTCAATTTGTGCATTTTTTTTGTCATCCATTATTTGTTCCTTTATTCATTTTTCCTCATACATTTCACTTTTTTATTTTTTTCTTGTCTTCTATTTCCTTATATCTATCCTCATGTATATATTTCATTTAATATGGTTATTCTATCTCCTGGTCACTATCCATCCACTATCTGTCTCACCATTCCCCTTTTTTGTTATTTACTTGTATTTCTTACTATATTTCTTTTCTACCCCTCTTTTCTGCCTCTACCTCTCCCATCTCCGTCTCTTCCAATTATCTAGGTCAAGAAACCACAAACTTCTCTCCATGTCTAACATTTCATGATAATTGATATTTGAGCTTGCTTATGTTGGTTAGAAACACTGTTTATTTTCCCTATATGAACACACAATAACACCTGTGCAGCTAGATGGATATTTAACTACAGATGATGTTGTGATGTATATGAAGATTTCTTCAAAATAAAGATTTTTTATTTCATAATTTATTATCTTTATCCTGATGAAGATGATCAGGATCTTCGCAGAATCAAATATTGTCTTTGAAAACCCCCACAAAATAAACAAATAAACAAAGAAGCAAACAAACAAATATAGGACTTTTGATTTAAATGAACCTTAACCAATAATTAAGCTCCCCCTAGAACAAAAAATCCCAACCAACCAACCAACCAACCAAACAAACTAAAACAAGAGACGAGACAAGAAAATTGATATGTAATCTCTCCTCTGTCTTTAACAGTTTTCTTGTGACATGTGTGATGCCTGCATTGTTATTGCCACAATTTACTTTGAACAAACCAACTTTATTGGAAAATAGGGAGTAAAATATAAAATAATTTTTCTCCACATAGAGAACTAATGTGTATCCTTTCCTCTATGAAATAATAATGACCAGAGCTGTATGGAAACTCCCCACGCTCATGAAGCAAACTTGTCTCTTTCTAGGGTCCATTAAGCACGGAAATTTAAACCAACATCACAGTCGTTAGCAGACATAAAAAGCTAGGGGTGGGGGTCTACACGATGAATATTTCATGGATGTAGTCAAGAGATCATGACATAGTCAGTGTTGGCAGTGTCATAGATAATGTAAGCTATCATCTGAAGGGTTCATTTCAGCTTCAAAATAGCACTTACGATCTCGGGTACTGTACTAAAGAAATATCTATCTATCCTGATGAAGTAGGCTGGGCAATATGATTGTCGAACTGCAAGCCTCATTGAAAGTAAAGTGATATTATTTGTTAAGCTATATCAATCTAAACTTCATCTCCCTCGTGAGTGTTATTCAATTTTAACCCTTTAGCTGCCAAGAATCATATGACATATAAATGTAAAAAAAGAAACTTTTGCATGCAGGTAACTTCTGCGAATTGAGTTAGTGATAAAGATTCTTAAAAGTTTCAAATTACAGAAGATTTGGTTATGCAACATAAGCTTTACATAATTCAATACAGCTTCTTGCCACCAAAACAATGGTCATTAACAACTCACAAAGTTTCATGTCCCCAAAGTTTCCGGTTTTACAAAAGCTAGTTTATCTTTGAAATGGTTCATTCTTTACATAGATACTGAACTGGGTGTCTCTCGTTTTCCTTATATATTTCATTTATTTAAACCCTTTACACATTGAAAATTGTGAGCAAAATAGCCATTACCTTTTTGAAATAAATGTAATTGTTGAATAACTTTGGCAAATCACCTATAATACGATAGGCTTTGTGTAATTCATCAGGTATAAATAGACTATAAAAGGGGAATTCCCACACAAAAATTCTCACAAGATTTCATAGCTCTACATAATGCGATAATCTTTCAACATATTATACAAAACTGCTCAGGATGTTTATCTTTTGTTTGGAGAGAAGAGAAGGTTGGCGTGTATGCTAAAGTGACTGAAATTGATAGTAGTTATGTCTTATTAAGTACCTGAAATACATTTCTTTTTATATAAAATCCATCTTAATAATACACTTTGGTATTCACAACAGGAAAGCTTCATGACAGATGTAAAAGTTGTGTAAAGAAAACAATAGCAGTGCAAAATCTTTTTAAAAAGGATTAGTTTACATCTACTTCAGATAACACTTTCAGGGAAGAAGAGTGTGTCATAAATAAACAGATTTCACCCACCATTTCTATATTTTGGATTTAATTTAGAATATATCACATAATGCAAAGACAAAGAAACTCTATGTCTATTCATAATGAATCTTTTACATTCATTATTTTGACATTTGCTAATTTCAAATCTGTCTGCTTATGTGTTGCTTCATAGAATCAAGGTCACAGATTTAATAACATAGTCAAATAATGACATCATTCCAAAAGGCAATAGTCTTATTTTGTTATATTCCATTTGAATGATGAAAGCATGTGATAAATCGATTCCTGTAAATATCATTGAAAGTGAACTGAAAAAACTGTTCATCATTCTAAACAGAAAATAATATCTTCCTCATACAAGTGATAAATTCATAATTCATATTCCATATCACTTCAAAGTTATATGCGACATTCAAAGATATAGGATAACCCATTCAGACGTTATAACATCTGTGACTTTACTGAAATAACATTCAGTGTAGTGTCAACTTGACCTAGTTTTTTTTAAATAGTTAATCTGCTGAAATCATTTGCTAATTAGAAATCTGTCTGCTTATGTGTTGCTTCATAGAATCAATGTCACAGATTTAATAACATAATCAAATAATTGCTCTTGCAGTCAACATTTTGGAAAATGGATTTGCGAGAATATCTTGCAGCATCATGTGTAGAAAAAAAGAAAAGAGTACGGTAAATTGAAATTGGAGATTTTTTTAGACATTTGGTGGCAATGCAAGGTTCAGCATATGGAAGTATCATTTGAGCATCGCTCCTTGCCTAAATTTATTCTTGGAAATCTTAAAGTGTCGATCATGCATTTACTTGGAGAAATGTTCATGTCATTTGCTTTTCTTTGAAGTGACACAAAATCAGAGAAGCAACCATCATGATGAGTAGAGAATAGCCACTGCTATGGATAATATTCAACAATAAATTTGCTTAGGAATTATTTGCCCACAATGGTGATAACGATAGAACTAGAAACAGGAAAATATAGGTTCCATTTTTCATACAAACTGGCCTCAAACAATGATTTTTATTTGAAAAAATATTGATTGAGGATATACAAAATTCACATGATGCAAAATTAACCTGACACAATTTCATTTCTGTAAATAGTCTGCTGAGAGCCAGAATGGCATTAATTCAGTTGAAAGTGCCGTCAGTTAAAGTCCTTCTTGTCCTGAGCAGATAAAATGGGCTACTCCCTAAGGAAGGTCCTTCCCAAAAGAGCCATGATGGGCATTGGTATTTATCTTCATCTCCTGGCAGGCAGGGAGTCAAATCTATTTTCAGTAAGCTCTGGGTAAATGGCATAACTCTACATTTGTATATATTATTCTCCCTTCTACCTCTTCTTTCAACTTCACATTGGAATAGCATCCTAATTGATTGAATTATGCTTCCATACGTATGTTGGTGAATGAACCGGTCTTCTTCAAGGACCCAGTTTTCACGACGGAACCATTCTCGGATATGTACCAAATGGAACACTATGTAAACCAGACCACTGTACATCAGAAATATTCTTTCAACAGTGGACTGTGATTACTCAAATCATGATTCAAGTTAACTAATTACATTCCATATCAACCAAAATTTTATAAATAACAAAGGAACAATACAAGAAGAAGACAGATGGCGCAAACAATTCTTCCTAAATTGAATTTCTTTGACCAAGGGACATCAATACTTTATCATTAAAAAAAAATCATCGGATTTCTATAATTCATGAAAATATGCAAGCAGTAAACAAAGTATTTTTCTTTCATGACAGGTGCAGCAAGAGAAATGTTATTTTTCCTCTCTTATATCTACTTTGGGAGTCTACATTGAGCATCACATAAACTGACAAAGACCACGTTTTGATAATTTGTGAATAGAATTTAGAACTAATATTTGTTTCTTTTCCTGACGCTGACAAAGATGTACTTCTTTTTTTCATGTTGTCCATGGCTGGAAGTTTAAACAAGATGCCCGATTTTCTGCTCATAATTGGAATGTATGCATAGGCTATATGGCATCTCACTTTGTGCACAAATAGATGTACCTGTCTTATTCAATGAAAGCAGGAGAGAGAGGGAGGAAGAGAAAGAGAGAGGGAGAAAGAGAAAGGGGAAAGGGGGTAGAGAGCATGAGGGAGAGGAGGGAGGGGGTTAAATTGTAAAGAATGCCAAGACAAATTCAGCTGTCTTTCAATCTATAGGCATCATCCCCCATTCTCTCTCTCTCTCTTTCTCTTCTTCTGCCATTTATATCTTCTTTAGCTGGACAGGGTCTTGTTTGCTCAGTTGCATGTCTGTTATTCTTACAGCAATAACATTCACCCTCTCCCATTCTCTCCTTCTAAGAAAGATGAACAGGGTAGGGACAAAATGCTGCAGGGAGAGGAAATAAGACCCTTCTTATAAACACCTTTCAGGAACATTCTGTCTTTTCTGTTGATAATATGACCTCAAGTTTTACGACCAACTACATTGGTAGATGGACATCACATCATCTCAATCATTTCCTACACAGAAAGTAGAGTTTAAATTGAGGGGGAAACTTGAAAGAGTGCCAAATATGTGACTTTACTGAAACCACAATACATGAAATTAAACAAACAATATTTCCATTTGACCATTTCATAACATTAAATCAAAATTATTTAGATTTGTAAATTTGTGAAATGCCAACTTAGAAGGCATGAATTTGGAAACATGTATTGTGAAATATCATCAAGCAAAATGTGGCATGGACCGAAATTTTTGTTAAAAATTAAATCATCTTAGCAAAATGGAAGCTCAATGACCTAACGTGCCCCACTTCTGACCATGCAATATCAACATAATCAATGCACTTTTGAAGAAGAAGAAAAAAATGGGGAGAGAAATCAATTTCTAAATTTGTATCAAATCAGTCTCCATCAATCATTCAATTGTGTCAGTTACATGTATTTTAGGGACACCTATGAGTCTATGGGAGAGTGCTTGGATATATATTTAAGGAACTGGTAGCAAAAATCAATTAATACAAACAGAAAGGTAAACAAACAGCAAAGGGACATAACTCACAGCAGAGATCATGGGTGATAGTGAGGTAACAGTCCCACATGTTAAATTCTACGAGGTAATTGTTTGTACTTTAGGGACACAGCCAAACCTATCTAGGGCAGGCACTTTAGTGTACCTATTTATGAAATAGACCACTGGATGGCGTAAAACACCTGCTCGAACTTCAACACCAGTCGCAGCTAAGCTAAGGCCCCCGTTTATTTGAGTTAGAAGATTTATTAAAAAATGGAGTTCTCAAATGTAATATCATCGGGTGAGAGCCAGAAGGGTGTTAACTTTATGTAAGCTTATGAGTTAATGACTTTCTGGTTCTAAACAGTCCCGCCAAAGGCTACAGCTAATGTGTGAAGAGAATGGTCCACACAGGATTTCAGTCACGCAGTATGTTAAGCAGTATAAGGCATCATATTGCTCATACTAACTGCACTTTGACTAACACAGTTCATACCCAAGTTCATATTATATCATTTCTTTTCTATCAATACAAATGTGTATCATTTTAACCTTATATTCACATCATTCTCAAAGCTGTCCGAAATTTATGGCGCCAAATGATAGGGAATAGGAGAACGTCTGTTGCCAGTATGAAAAACCAATGTGTATGCACAACACATTTTACAGAGGTAGAGAAGTTGTGTTGCAAATGGTTTAGGCCTATATTGGCATGCGTGGCAAAATGGGCAAAGTAAATTGATTTTCTCTTATTATTCCAGGCTAACATAAATTGAAGGAGAGCGAGGAGGGGGCATTTAAGGTCAGAGTCCCTATGGTGTGAATTGAAAAGGGAGGGGGGGGGGCAGGTCGAGGTGAAAGCCCCTGCCTCTCCTTAAATAAAATCTTACGAAACATAATCTTTCCAGAGACACAGAAAATGACGGCAAAATGGCGTCTCGAATCACTAATTCTTGACCTGAAAACATCAACACGCTTAGCGCTCTTCATATTTCATTTTTCCTCCTGATGAATCATTCAGATCAACATTGTGACATTTGATCATCGTCTCTTTTCAGTTACACCACTCTTAACCATCTTGATAGGTGGAGGTGATAACGTCCACGACATTGTTGCCATGGTAACATCATTGCAGGTAAATGATATTTGCCAAGGAATGAACAATGCCTGGTCCCCCTCAATTTACAAGCTCCTCTCCCTCTTTTTCCATCTCTCTCCTCTTCCAAAGAACCTATTTTCATATCCCCCCCCCTCCTCTCTCTCCCTCTCTGTAAATCCATCTTGAAAATGTGATGAATGGAGCATATATATAAATAAATCATTTCAAAATGTTAATGGGCCTTGAAATGACCATTAACATGTATCTGGCTATGGTTGTAACTAAAACGCAGGGAAAACAATAATGAATAGCATAAACACGGGTGTGAACAATATCATATGGCTTGGAATACTTTGCTGGAAAACAACATATGGTATGCCCACCCAGGAAAAAATAATTTTAAACTATTTATAGAATTTCATATTTATGTCCTTGCTTGAATTAACCATGTACATGCTTTGGACACTCACAGATTGATAAGGGTGGGGGGGGGGGAAGAATATCCATAATGTCAGTAAACTTTCTTCATCCAAACGATAACGGTTTTTATCCATCGAGCACTCAAATCCACCCAAGCCTTTTCTTTCTTGGTTCACACAAATTGATGGATACAGTTACATTAATTAGCTTCATCACGAGCAACAAATGCATTAATGTGTATGTAACAAGATCTTTAAAGATATCTAAATTTTTGACATTTTTCTGAAAGTAGTTTTATTGTTCATGATCAATTTGTTATGTCATGGAAGTCAGGAGAAAAATATATCTATTGAACCTTGGTAAGGGATAATTTATGTTAACATTCAAAAAAATAATAAGAAGAATGATGTTCATACTATGGTATGTGTAACCATAAAATCATCAAAATAAGTTGAATACAATTGTCCCCTCTCATAAAGTCTTGCTAACTAAATGTCCATAAATATTTCAAGTAATATAGTTCATCATAAGATACAACCATTTGAAATGAAAGCCGACAGAATCAAACTACGAATCATGTCAAAATAATTATCAATCAATCTTGTGAAAAATATTCAAAATGATACAAAAATGCAAAATCTTCGGTAGAATGATAACTGCCAATGATATATGTTCACTTAAATTTTGATACAAGCATTTCTTTAAAAAATAAAAGTAGAATAATTTTATCACAAATCTCTGAAAACTATTTTTTTCAAATCTTTAAAATAGACTTTTACTTGAGGAAAAGCTAAAAGACGAGCATTAAACCATTTACATGTATATGGTAAACAAGGCAAATGAATGATTCTACAAGCAATCATCTAGCACTCTGTTTCATCCATCAATTTCAATTGGAGAGAATCTTGTGGTGAGAGTGAACTCATTAAGCCTACATGTTCACCTCATACTGGTAGACCCCCTCCCCCTCACCTCCCCCTCACCTCCCCCTCCCCCCTCCCCCTCCCACACAACACTGCCAGAATGTGTCAGATTTAGGTAAGACTGTTTGCATAACATGATCAGTACCATAAACGTTTCTCTCGTGATTCTTTGGGGCTATTTTCAATTCATCTACCCCGTGATTATTAGACGGGGTTAGGACATCATCCTCTGTTCAGAGAGAGTAGGACGTTAACTCATATACTTTCATCTGGAGTTAATGTCCTTCTGGCTCTGAGCGGACGTCATGTGATGTCTTTCCAAACAATGCATGCTTATTTCTAATTTGCAAGCGTGCCGATAACAAAGTGGATGAAATTGGGTATGAGTAACTGGAGTTTGATCTCTTTTAAAAAAAAATGATACACTAAGACAAAAGTGTTGAGCTATTGTGTTGTAAGAAACAAGTGAAATATTTTTATTTTCATGTGGAAAATGCAAATTCAAGGATACTTTAAAGACTATACTATACAGGGTCCACAAAAAACCCTCTAATATCTTGGGTGAATAAATGAAATGCTTGAACTTCTGGTGTGGGTAGAGGTGTAATAAATTGCAAATAATATCCTCAGCAAGATAATACCTGGGTGTCATTGCTGTTACAATGACCCCTTGTACATCTTTGTAATCCAATATCCAATTTTATATCAAATACCCAGAATAATACCCAAACCAAAATATCATACCTTTATGCATTCATGAACCGTCTACTGTGTACATATGACAACCACCAACATAGGTAGATTCAGAATTAGGGGAAAAGCAATTCAAATTAATTAAACTTGAAATAGAATTACCTTTCCAATACGTTTTTGTGCACTGCATTGGATTATACTGTTGTGAAATATATGGATGTTGACATGGGCAATGCTATGCTGAAATTTTCTAATCAAAATTGTTTTGAAATCATTTGTTTGTTTGGTGGTGTTTTTTTGAACAAATTGCATTTGATTAGATGGCAATTGTATGACATTTTGGTAACAACTGCTTCGTAGTTAAATTCTAAATCTCTAAAGGAGTTTCTAAATCAACTCTCTACTTAGCACTATATTGAATTATAACATGAATTGTAAACCTAACCTAAAACTAATTGCAAACAAAGCTCTTTCTCTTTGATGAAGTAAACTGAGAGCAAAAGTCACCACAGAAAATGGCAGATCAAAAAATGATTGGACAGTTCAATAATGGAGTGTGATAGCTTAAAAGGATATCCAAAGATTTAATAATCGAACTACAAATCATCATTCATTTTGATCGACCCTTGGAAGGGCTATGTATCACACCTAACATTCCTTCACAAAAAAAACTGTCATCTACATGAGATAAAGACCCCCCTTTTCCAACATGGATCTAATATCTATATATGCCACAGGATGTTCACAACCAGGGCCCTGTTTCATAAAACTTGTTATCAATAATAAAGTACAATACCTTTATAAGCTACTAAAATCATGACATTTGATTGGCCGAAAGCAAATTTGTCATAGAATTTAGCACTTGTTTACAAGATTTGTTAAATGGGGCCCAGAAATGCACTTCATACAACATAAGGACTCAAACATCATTAATACTGGCCATGTTAAACTCAAAGACCACAGATCTACAAGCCCAAGTAAACTTTTGAAGGTAGTGACCCGCCGATTGCATGCCGATTTCAATCTCTCACACTCTCTCACCACCGAATTACACAGTGAGGAGGTCATGAGCGATCGTAATTACAGAGTTGTCCAAACCAGGGTGGTGCCATGCGGTTTGGATAATTTTATTTTCACTAGACAACCCTCCACTCCTCCATACAATTCGCCATCGGTCAAGTGTGTAAT
Source organism: Mesocentrotus franciscanus (assembly GCA_037976565.1). Lineage (NCBI taxonomy): Eukaryota > Metazoa > Echinodermata > Echinoidea > Camarodonta > Strongylocentrotidae > Mesocentrotus > Mesocentrotus franciscanus. Next base: position 36,887,580 of record CP137668.1, on the reverse strand, counting down.
GTCCAGGTGACGTTCTCGCGCTCTGATGACTTACAAAAGCCTGACCCTTGCTACAGGACCTACATATATATGACCTTCAATAACCCATAGTTATGGTCATGACCTTTCCGCGACTCTGAAGCACCTCTATTGTTCAGTATGAGGTTCTTGCGTAACATAAACAAAGATGTAATCTTTTGTTCCTTTCTCTTGTGCCAGTTGTCATATTATTCTATGTGTATTTCAGATTTACTGGTGGCCTATTGTACCAATTTAGCAACTGACATAAAAAAGATTTGTTACAGTCATTTCCTGCCTCTAATATTGAATAGTTTTTGTTACAATATGTTTTTTTAAATAATTATAAGTTAAAAATATAAGGTATGGGGAAGGTTTCAAAGACAATCATTAGGAAATAAGCAAAAATAAGATTCCTCACTTCAATATCATCTAACTATACCATTATCATTTCTATAAGAAATGTTTAAAAAAGGGGGAGGCATATTTCGCAATGATGATATGTTTCTGTGTAGATCCAGTATTGAATTCAGTCTTTTAAGTTTACAATCATATCTCTCATTTCATTCATATATTCTTTCCTACTGACAAAACAGGTAACAGCACCAGTGAAAATACAATGTAACATTGCCCTGCAGTTTTGTAATTCTTTTTTTCTTCTATTCAACTCTGCCCCATCTCTCTTAATCTCACTTCTTGTCCCTTGTCTAGCCATATATTTTTCTATGTATTTTACTTTTTATTTCATCCTATCCAATCGACTTAACCTAATTCATTTAGTCCACTCCCACCACCACCTTGCACACTATATAACATATTCATAAAATCTGGATAAATCCAGCAGAAAAGGATATAATCCCTTCAAATAAAACCTTTATATAACTAAGGAGCATGTGGATCAAATACACCCATGGATACATAAATTGTAATCATATTCAGATATCCATGAAAGCTTAAAAGCATAAAAAGAAACCCTGGCAGTAGATACAAAATGTAATTGGAAAAAAGGGATATTCCCAAGCAGACAGAAGGTCTTATATAATCTCATATGGCTTAACTTTTTTTCTTTATCAATTTTAACAGCGACTTGCTTATAAATATGTAATATAAGATTAAAGCGGTATAAAAACCCGACAAGTTTATACATTCATCTTGGTAACTTGGGACTTCTAATCATGCTGAACCCTCATGTCAACAATAAAACTCATAATATTATACCTTGTTCTGATAATAATAAATTAAAAAAGAAATAAACTTACCTATAGATGATAGGGATGCAAGGTCGGTTGATGGTTAGTCCATGGAATGAGGAATATGGTGGAAAAGGCAGATATGGAATGAAAAACAGAGAACAAAAAAAAGGATATCTTATTGGTTGAGTGTCTCTTGTCTCTTCACATTAAAAAACTTTAAAAAATGCAAAAAAGTTCAAATACTTAGGACATTTCCCCCGTCTCCTTTAAAAGCTTTGAGAAGATGCTTTCATGCTAGAAATATATATGTATCTCTTTGTTTTTATCATTATAAAGGTCGTTCAGATATAAAGTGGTACACCCAGGGGCAGATCCAGCCGGCGGCAAGGGAGGGGGCCTAAAAAGGGGCCCACTTTGTGCTAAAATTTGAAAATCGTGCCGGTCGATTTTTCGCTCAGTGGGGAGGGATAGTGAGCACAATTTTTTTCCACCACCACCCCTGGGTGCCAGGGAGGGGCCCATCTTCTTTTTTTCACAAAAATGGTGTTTTTACCTGTTTTTTTTGCTAGGGGAGGGCACGGGCCCCTGGATCCGCCACTGGGTACACCATGACAGTTTTTTTACAATGTGTAAAGGAAGGCTATAAAGAAATATGAAGAGTATTACACTTATTCCATTTTCATTAAAATAACTTCTGTGGTTTACTAAGACATATCTAAACGAGGCTTAACAATTGAACTTTATTGAGCACATAACCACCCTAAAGATTTGTATCTGAACTCTCAGTCCTATAATACAAAATGACAAGTATAAATACTTATCATATGTACTCAACTTGTAAGAGCAGAGATGGGTATTTACACTTGTTTGGAAAGGGCAGCAGCTTCAATGAGTATACATTTTCTGTCATGCACAGACATATACTTTTTCTTCATAGAACAGAAACAGAGAAGGTTGTGTTACCATTCAAAGCCAAACGTAACAATGAAACACATATCAAAACATAAAGTTGATGCTTGGAATTTGATTTATCGTAATAGTTTGTCAACCTACTATATCAAGTACTTGACAGTGATTGATAAGGATTCATTTTTCCATTTATTCCATTGGAATCTTTGATTCTTCAGCCAATTCAACCCGGCCTTGATCTTAACTATGCAATGTGGCCAATATGTAATATCTATTTATAATTATACAGTGTGTGTGTGTGTGGTTTCATTAGCCTTCAGTGCTCTAAATTTGTAAAAGATGTGTAGCTATCAAGTATATTTGCCCCTTTGTCACATTCAAAGGAAAATATTTTCAGAATTCATCAGGCACAAGTGAAATTCTAACATAACTTTCTTCAAAGGGTGCTCCCTCTGTTTCTCTCTCTCTCTTCATATGAAACCATTCAGCATTATACTCAGCAACTACACCGTATAAATTTAACACAAGTCATCCAGACGTTTTGTTAATCAAAAGTACCTGTCATTATGCTTTGCAATGTGACTACATGTACCATGAGCATCCTTTTGAAGAGAAAAAAAGTTCTGATGTAGCAGAGACCCAAAAAGCTGTTAGGGCATACATGAATATTATTATCAAAATGTGGCAATTGCATGTCAAGTATTGGGAAAGGGAAGTGTCGAGCTCCGGAGCCCTAAATTACATTTCTTGATTGTTATTCATTCCCAAATGTAATTTGACATATTGAAAGGGTAAACACTCAGCAAATTTGAGTCTTATGTGTTCATGTGGTGGGAGTGGTGAATGTGGGAGACGGCAGCTTAAGTTAAAGAGAGAGAGAGAGATAGAGAGAAAGAGAGGGTGGTGGGGGAGGGTCTGTTAAACAAAACAACTGTCCAGCATAACATACTTTTGGATACCACTAAATAGTCCTAAATATCATTGCAGATCAAAGATCCATCATGGATAGTTTGAATGAATGACAAAGTATCATATACAGTTTATGGAAAAAAGTTTATATAATGGAATAGATAGACCCCTACAGCGCACCCTAGACTGACAGAGGATACACAGTCCCACATCATAGCGACATTTGTGGTTGTTTTTCGGGTTGGGGTTAATGAATTTTGAATGCTGAATGCAGAAGACAGTGACAGAAAATGTCACATGATCCAACAGATCAATACTCTCTGCTGATCAGACTTGTTCAAATAAGATATGAGAAGATGAAAGAGAGGAAGATGAGAGGAACAGATGCGGAGGGATGAAGACAGTCAAGGGGAAGATGAGGAAATAATGAAGAAGAGGATCAAAGGAGAAAACACAGCAAAGCCAGAAAGACGAAAATAGGAGAGGAGAAAATCTATGAGACCAAAGGATGGAGAGAGAGAAAGAGAATGAAAGAGTGGAAGAGAGATAGAGAGAGAGTGTGTGAGAGATAGATAGAGAGACAGAGGCAGAGAGGGTGTGTGTGTGTGTGTGTGTGTGAGAGAGAGAGAGAGAGAGAGAGAGAGAGAGAGAGAGGGGGGGAGATATTAACTATAATAATGAAGAAAGATAGCTGAATGATCAAAATTTGGTGAGATATGACTGAGGAGGAGAGGCAATAGAGCGCTTTCGCAAACGCGACAGAAGCAAAGACGGGAGAATTATGGCGATACAGCTCCTCCGTCGTGTTTAGGGAACGAACGCTATCATGGCTGCGTACGGTCGTAAAAATCAACAAGACGGAGAAAATTCTGGTTAGCGCATGCGCAGATTGTTTTTTCGCTCGCGTTACCGTCGTCTTTGCCTTCCGTCGTGTTTGCGAAAGCGCCCTAATAAGAGGAAGGAAACTTACAACAAAGCAATGCAAGCATGATAAGGGGTCCCAGAACTTCTAAGAACAAGAATTATTTATGGTGGCAGATAAACATGTTGAAAAGAGTGTCTAAAATGAAAAACAGGCATGATTAATGAGAAAATGAGATGAGCTTTAGTATTAAAGTGGCAAAGGAACAAATAAATATATAGAGCAAATGAAAACAGAAAATATATATTTATAGGAATGAGCTGGAATAGAATAAGAGGGGAAAAGAGGATGGGAAACTAAGCAATTCACTTTGGGAAAAAAATTGTAAGGTAAAATGATTAGAAAAGCAGATACATGAGATGGCGAATTTGTCTTTCCCATTCAAAATTTACTTTAGGCAATAACTTGCTGAAGCAGGAATGTATTCAGAAAGATCTGTTCATGCAGGGGCCTCATGGTGAAATGAATATTGAACTGCCCTCACACAATCAAATCCATGATCATTTGTACCTGTATATTGTCTCAAAAATCAATTTCCAATTGCTCCCCCTGGATGTGGAGTTCTTTCTGGTTTTCATATTTTTACTGATATCCTCATTTTATTCACATTTTCTCATGCCTTGTTGTTAACATGAAGATCTTTTGATATCCTCAAAGACAGATTTGTTTCCCCTCTTTCGTCTTTACTTTGATATTTGCTTTGAGATCAAAGGGAATATCCCTCTGGTGCAAAACTATTGTGACTTTGACATTAAAGTCTAGCGACTAGCGCCTATATATGACATCATCAATTTCTTATTCACTCTTTCTTCCTTTCTATAACATTTTGATGCTTTTTATGTCATCTCATTCCTTTGACTTTGATTGTATACACTGTAAGCAAAGGGTCAAATGAGCGCACAAAACCTCTCATAACATCTTGGACAAGAATAGAAACTATAGACCCTAATAAAATATTGATGTCTCAATACAACAAATCGTTTCCTCCACAATAGGATATGTGTTGTGAATGGTGGAATCGGTTTTCTTCTGGCAAATACTACCCAGATCCTCTTTCAGCAATCTATTCAAGACATTCATAAAAAGAAAGGAAATTTTATAGAAAAATAGCTCGGCAACGGTATTAGAAACAGATTGGAAGTCATTGCTCAAAGGGCATGCCGCCGAAAATGGGGAGAGGGCGAAATCTGATTATCAGTGACTCCAAATGAAAACTCAAATTTGAAGCGGATTACGTGGAGCAAACCGGCATCATTTCAATCCTCAATGTCTTCGTTGAGATCCGGGCGCTGGGTAAAAAGTCTTGGGGGTCTTATGAAGAAAACAGCAGCAGCTTCAGAAACATATGATGGCTGTCCCAGAAAATAAGAGAAGGGTTGAGAACGATGATGAAGAGATGAAAAATGGCAACCGCAATCATTCCCGGAAAGGTCTCCTTCTTTCGAACCCTTCATTTATCTTTATCTTTATTTATCGCAAGGCAAAGCATATATGGAGATTCCAAAGTCATTCATGAAGTGCATATAAAAAGCCAGGAAAACCTTCCCTTCGCCCACTAACATCAGAGTGAGCTTTAGACCAAGAATATATATACCTCAAAAATGCATCAAGTTAAAATGGAGTTACCATTCTATACTGAAAAAATAGCAGCAGCAACCACGCTATCAACAAAAAATGCAAGTCTATATTCCAGATCAATAGCCTAAATTATTATCTATATAATAATAATAATAATAATGGTGGCTTCTTATATAGTGCACATGTCCGTCACGTTGTGACGCTCCTGGCGCTGCCCCGATTATATAAGGCTTCCAAGTGGTACAATAAATCAGCGTATTCAATATCATTAGCGCAGTACCCGGATGACTGACCAATATTGTTTTCGTATTGCTCAGTCATCCGTCATTGATATTATATCGATATCATACAAAACAAAGCCATATTTACTGAAGTAAGTCAAATTTTGTTATTTTGCTAGTCAGAATAATATAGATAATAATAATAATATTGTATGGCTTTGTTTTCGAGTGATACAAGAATATATTGCTCTCGCTAAGACAATATTAGACTCGTCTTTCGAGCAATATATTCTTGTATCACACTCAAAGCCATCTAATACTATATAATTAACTTCATGTCATCATCCCATATGGACAAAAATACATATACTGGTCTAAAATGGCCTAATACAAAACAAGAGAGCCATAGCAAATGGTGTTCATGGATGATGAGGCTAAAACAACATATCATTGCAAATCTTACAAACAAAAAAATAATGTGCACAGATTTAGTTGGTGGCTTATCAAAGTTCTGTAATGATTGTGTGAGACTGACTGCTAATGTGGTTGCTCCAAAGCATACCTATAGACCACTGTATAAATAGCCTGGGTAACTTCCGTCGGAAATCATTCTGCAGATGCTATCATAATTCATAGGTAACTTTTGATTTCTACTCTAATAGTCCAAAAAGAGTTTAGATAATGAGTAAACATATGTGATAATATATTCAGAAATTAATAAAACAGCCAAATGGCAGACATTTTCAAGATAGGAAAGGAATTTATATGTCTAGGTATTATCTGCATGCTAATAATAGTTGTCTTTACAAATGTGGCCATACATGACGTCAATGAAAGAAATGTCATGAACAAGTAAAGTTGTATGAAATGTTAACATACAAAAAGAAAAATATTAAATACTTTAAAAATATTCCACCTAATTTTAAAGGTTTGTCTGATATTCTAACTTGACAATAAGCAGCCACACCAAAGAAATTGTATATTCCTTGACACGCAGCATGAATTACCATAGCAACGAACATTTTTATGACTCATAACTCTCAAATGGAGGGAAAGGAGATTTTCTTTAGTTGGTTCACTGATAATTAGTCCCACACGCACAAACCTATTCCTTTCTTGTTCAACAATGGTTTACACTTATTTCTCATGAACTATGTGATATTCAGGGAAAAAAGATCAAATTTATGCTTTTAACCATACTGAAAATCTCTTCAAAGCAATAAAGCAAAACAATTTGGGGCTGTATATGCCTGCAGACTTCATGAGGTATTAAACATATTTTTATCATGATGTAAGTTACCACATTGCTATGAAATGAAAACAAGAAAAATAAGACTAAAGTAAAGATAAATATATATATTGACGAATACATCTATTTATGAATACTTTTATTTATGTACTCATGGCAGATCTGTCAATATACAATACTATGAAATGAGGAACAACAAAACAGGAAATCAGTAATTCAAATTGACAATTGAATTCATATAAATTATTGTTATTTATATATCAGAAATAAATCAAACAAAGGTTCAATCCCATAAATTTCTGGTGTATTTCCTCACAAATTTTCCGTCTGCACTTTTGTTTCTTTCAAACCAAGGGTCATACAGATCTTGAAACCACACAACTATGAATGTACTTTACTTTTGATTCTCTTCCTTAATTCCTTCCCTTTTTCTCTCTCTCTTGCTTCCACAATTTTTTTGCGCTTCCTTGGGTAGTTGTGAAACAGATTTCAAGTCGAATTATTTGGGTTTTCTGCATCCAGTTAGCTTGAAAGCAAGCCAATGAGACGAAAAGAAAAGGAACTGCTAGATTGATCATTTCAAACCCACTCATGTGTGTTTGCTGTTTTCTTTGTGTCTAATCTCAATTTTTTTTTTTAGTCTTTGGAGTTGTTTTTCTTAGCTTTTGTGAGCTGTGGTGGTGTACTTAATTCACTATTTACTCAGGCAAGTGATCATCTGCAAGGCAGACGGCACATTTGTTTAGCACTCACACCATCTAAAACAGTCGATGAAAAGCCATTTTCGATCTGGGGAAAAAAAGTAGGGTGAAAAAGTTCTGTCCGCTGCCTTCTGACCAAATATTCTTGAGAAGACTCTTTGTTTCAGGGGGAAAACTCCTGAAGTTTTTTTTAAATCAAGCTTGGTTTATCCACCTTGTCTAATAGCCTTTTTCTTAAAAGCATGATTTATCACACATCTATAGATGTACTTTACTTTACAGCCGCTTTTTAAATCATTTTTTTCAGGGAGATTTTTAACATGCATTTACTTTATTATTCTTATTTGGAATGATCGATTGCCATGTCAGAATCAGAGTCCCCTCCTTGTAATTTTTCAAAGAAAATAACAGACACAATTATTAGACATAAAATTACAAAGAGACAAAAGAATGTGAACATGTAACTGGTAATGAAGTTCAAAACTTATGAATGGTTCAATAGTTTGACTTCAAATCGAATCAGGCAATTTGTGTCAAGTTCGGAAAAGCTTGGAAATATGACTACACTAGCAATCAATGCAACTGTCATTCAATTTGAAATAAGCTTTCATTTGTGACATGTCTTTATGGATTCTGTGTCCAACACTTTTGATCATGTTCTTTCTTTTCTTTCTCAATTGAAGTACTGTCAGAGTAGAAGAAGGTACTTGTACTTTCGGTGCTTACACAATCTTGTCGTCTAAGACTTAGAAGGAATAAGAGTTATTTCTAGAGTTCTTCATGAGCAGGGAGATATGAACAATTTAGCTACTGCATGAGTGAGAACTCTGTAATTAGTATGAGGCAGAGAAGTAGGAGAGGAAACAGAAAAAAAGAAGCAGACATAAGGTTCTTTTTCTCTGTGCCATCTGTCTGGGGAAAAAAAGTTGAAATAATTTCATCTGCTAATGCTGATGAACAATTATTACAATTGCAACTAGATTTCTTGAAAACCACAGCCTATGCCTGGCAATCATTAAGACAGGCAAAGAGGTGGGTAGAGGTGCATTTCAAATCAATGCCATTACCGCAAAGGACTTTTTTCCCCTTCTGTCTTTGGAGTCTTTCTGGCTGATCGTGTTAAAGCAAGGCGCTGCGAACCAGAATATCCAACCACAAGATCACATCAGTGCACAGTCGCCATACAATTAGGATTGCTCTCTGGGTGGGAAACAAAATGCTACATTGAGGTGGCCGTGTTTCATGTTCATAACCAGTTCAATGAGCCTACGTAAACGGCATGCTTTAGGCGCACACGCACCTGTAAGTTTTGTTCCCCAACAGCCATGTTAGGAGCGCACACACGAAGCTGCTCATTCGGGCTTACGGATTACCATGTGGTTGATGGCAAGTCAATTCAAACAGGGTGGAGAAAGCCATGAATAAGGGATCAGTCATCGTTACTACGTCTCTTACCTCCGCTATTTTTACGAATCACTACAACAAAAAGATATGTACAGCACACACAGTGGGAGGGCCTTTATCCGGTCTAGCAATAGTACAGTTATCCTTTTAATCCCCCACTCCTCCCTCTCTTTATCCTTATAAAGGGGCGGCCATTAATTGTTCCCATTTGCGTAAATTTGCGTCACATCGTCGTCGTCACCCCCCCCCCCCACCCCCCTGGTGAAACTCTCCCCGAATTTACGGCACAATTGCTACATCTCTTAGCAAATGTATTTAGAAGAACATCAATCAAGGTAGAACCACAGTATAGAAAACTTCTCATAAAAAAATATATATATTGAAGCTCGTTACACATATTAATAACCCCATTATTCAAGAATTGTTGAAAATGTACGAAGGCACTGTAGATGAAAGGTAAATTTCAACTGTATCGAAGGCAAAATTAATTATAGGAAGACAAATGCCTTTAAAAACACACCATCACACACGACTGCTCCCTATTCATACGTCTGACAGAGATGAAGCACGAATCGCACATGAATGAGCCAACGGGAGAAACTTGGAAGAACATTCACCCCTGAACATGAATAGTAGAGACAATCACATTACATGGTCGTCCAGTTGCGATCTGAATTACCTCAAGACACGTGCCAGGCGCACAAATTCAATGGTCACTGCCATTACGTATGCAATTCTTCCAATTAACCACATGGCTGACTGCTAAATGAAAGAAGTCATTGTCGATTTCTCCCTTCCCATGAATCGTTCACACAGCCAATACTACTCTTCTCAACTCTGCTAGGCAAGTTCATCTATAAAGGAGCCATCTTCTATGAATATATACATAACTTTAATTTCTCTTTTTTAGAACATTATTACTCCATATAATGCCCCAAATTGGCTTTTGCAAGTTACTTCCATTTTTTGGAAAGCAATGTTTTTATCAGGTTTACTCTGATATCCGTTACGAGCCCCCAAATCTTTAAAATACGTGTTGTGTGAGGCATGCCATTCATATTGCGATGTTGTACATACTATATTGCATATTTCTCTCTCTCTTTTTATGGGACGGGGCTTCCGTATCTTCAACTCACTTGGAGTCAAATTCTGGCCCACTCTGGCTACTGTCCATGACCAAGCTAATTCTGGTCTCAAGTCACTATCAAAGGTCTCAGTGGGTGGGTTTAAAAAGGCTGCACACCATACATAGCTGCTCCCCTGATAGACATAGCACTGTCAGTGGGAAAGTATCCACATAATGTCACTGTGGACTCTCACTATGAGTGGAATCAAATGTTATTTACCTGGAAGAAAGGGAATGTACTTTTTTCTTCCTTTTTGATTCCGTAACTACTGATACATGATTAACAGAATTTTTGTGTGTGCAACCCTTTATCGTTGCATTATTTGATATGAAGCGTACATAATCCAGACATCAATAATAAACCGTACAGTTGTTTTTCTAATATTTCAATGGAAAATTGTAAAGGGGCTTTCTTGTCTTTAGAAGAAAAAAAGTAAGAAAATTAAAAAAATATTCTCTCTAAATATTGAAATTGATCAACAAAAACACATAATAACATGCTGCTGTTTCACTGTTGCAATATATGTAGTTTCTGTTAGAAAAAAATAGGATTGATACTTTTTCAATGCTTCAATCGAACAAGGACAAGAATCAATAAATAAAGTGAATACAAGTACTCAAGGATCTCATTATTCTATATCCAAATTCATGGAGAGAGAGAGAGAAAAAAAACATGCATTCCAATAAACTATTGCACTCAGTAGAGTACATTGAAATATAAAAAGGAGTGTAGCTTAATTTAATCTACATAAAGTTATCAATAGAGGGAGCCCTTTTCTCTAACAGAATGATAAATATTTACAGAGAGTCATAGTGCACTTTTGAACCAAGAATGAGCTATTTGCTAATCCTGTGGAGTGGTTTCACACAAACATAATCCTCATGACTTTGAAACGAATTAAAACCTGAATATATCCTTATTTCTCCTGATTAAACATCGCAATCCACAACTTTTAAGTTTGCAATTACATCACATCCATAACAAACAACACTCCATTCCCAGAAGTTGATATAGATCTGTCTGGTGCTCTTTCCACAATGATGACAAATTTCAATGAAATTACGTCAAGACAGAGGGAAGACTCTTTCTCCTATGGAGAGAAAATGGGTCACTTTTAGGCAAAAACCATAGCACAATGACAGTCATCTTTTCTGGGGCAATTTTATGTTTTTGTTTCTCCGCTTTCAGCCGACCAGACTGAAATTAAATGGGTTGTTTTCACGTGTTGATTTGCGAGGAAGTAGTAGGGCGGCATGTCTCATTTCCGACTCGCTGCGCCGTAGACAAATAGCGATTATGGGTCGCATTGAAATTTGAAGATGTAATAACAACATGAGACATTTCTACATAAATGCTGAAGGGTGGGGGGTTAAACTGAAGAATCATGTTCTAAAATTAATCTGCACTTTAATTTTTAAAGTTATCAAATGGCCCATTCACTGAAGAAAAAAATGGCAAAGTCATGCAAGACTATATTTCTAAATGAATGGAGGCTAGGTTCGATGTGTGGATTAGTGTCAATAGAGGGCCTTACACATTCTAAATTTCACTGACAGTATCATTCTCAGCACATTCAATTCATATATATCTTATATATGAACATTTTTCATATTTTTGTCTCATTAGTTTTATTCATATTTCAATATTTTTGTGTGGAAATAATGATTTTTCTCAGTCTGTTCACTCACCTGTCTACAAAATTTGTTATATATGAGGGCAACTTAATTCAAATTCCTATTACAGATATTGTGTGAAACAGGCTGAGAAAAAAAAATCTATCATTTGTAGATTTCCTTTTTTAATGCCCCTTCCATTCCTCGTATACCATACATCATATATCTACCAAGAGACTCAAATTTGTATAAATTCAAATCAATCAATTCTATTTTCTGTATTGGAGAGGATGGGCTTCCTCTTTTCACCATTTACAATCTTCTTGAACAAACAATTCTCCGTGAACGATTTTCTTTTCTCCTATCTTAAAGAATCTGCTCTTTTATTTAGTCCACCCCCACAAAATTGGATATCATGTCTAACACCCCACGCCCCCAAAGAAGGTTCTCCACCTTTTTGTTTCTTCATCTGCTGCCCTCTCCTTTCCATTAACGTCATATCATCCATCAGATCACTCCTATGATGAACATCTCCTACAATTCAATAAAACACAAACCTTCCATTCTGGTCTGCCAAACACGCAATTGATTCTGCAGGGTGGAGGACATGGCAAAATAACATTGACTCAATCTGAAAGACGCAATCTTTTATTTGCTATTTCTGAAGGTAAGGTGTAATGAAGGAGGAAAAACAATTTGGAATGATGACGATAACATCTGATCATTAATTTTCAAAGTGACTACTCCCACCTGCCTGCCTGTGGCATGAGCTATGAAAGAAATGCTACATTTCAAGGTCATACGTATTATTGGTGAAAAGTACAGCATGACGTGTGTATTCATGATTTCAGAAATATTGATAGTGCATTTTGGGTGACACTTAAATAAGAACTACGACACCTAAAATAAAATTACTCTCTCGTAACCTGTGAATTTAACAACTCACAATTGATAATGTATAGAAATATTTCCAAACTGCATTATGGTTTAAAACTTTATAATTAAGTATTGCAGATATTCTAATTTTTAGAAGCTGACAAGATTTACAGTACAATGGATTTAAATTTGAATTTAGATGCATGGATATGTCATACAAGACTTATAATTCATCATATATATAAAAAATATAAATATAAATTTCCTTTTTATAAAATTTCTTGTTCATGAAATAATTTGATATATCAATTAGATTGAATAGATCAATCATAATCATCATGTTCTACGTATCATATTTGATTTAATTAAGACTTTGAAAGCCATTTCCTGGAGTTCAAGAAAATATATACACAAAAGGCACGTAGTATCCATTTTTATCATAATGTTTCAGTTGGTCCTTAAAAGTTACTTTCTTATGCTCACACCTTCCACGTAACATTAATCTCTTAGATGTAGTGCACCGTACTGCCTGAAAACATTATTGAAAGATCATAATTATATAATTTATACGCCTGCTAATAACACAAGGTGGAGTCACATAAAATCACATCAAGACTAACTTGACAGGTTTTCAGCAACTTGAAATGTCTGGCTGTGAGAATGTGCCCCCCAAATGTGGAAACATTTTATAGAACAATTGCGCACCTTATACCATTCCATACGTGACCTATCTTTTATAACCTTTGGAAACAAGTTTGAATGTCAAATACATTAAATGATGAAAATTGAACTCCAGGGGCATATTAACACATAGCTGGTGATGCTGGGTGGGGGGTAGAACAGGGGACCCATCCTTAAAACTATTTTCACCTTTTCTCACCTTTTCTCCTCTCCAGAATGCCTCTCTTAAGTTTTTGAAATACTGCCAACTGTGAATTACATGCCGAATATGGTTAGAAACTGGGAACATGCCTCCTATATAAGCCTACATGTTTGACATCTAACTCAGTGTCAATAGATCATTAGATTTCATACAACGAAATTATACCAAATTTAATTTCCCAAAATCGCACAAGAAGATGGAATAAGGTACGTACAACCTAACATTTTTCAAAGTCTCCTCTAATTGAATCAGGCTTAAACAACTTCCAATAATTTTGGGAAAAAATACATTGGAAACGTTTGCACTATACGGACCCTACCATTTATGAAATTCATTCAGCTTTTCTGCCTCCCTTTGGTAAAGGAATGTCGAAAATACAGCACAATATTCATTGAAATATTGTATGATACATTGCTGAGTGAGACGAGAGTTGTTTCATTAGCGTAATGTGAAGACCAGTGTATCATACCCCCACCCTCCTCCCCACCCCCTGAGCATATTCACCCCCAAGCTGCCCCTGCCAATAGGTGAATTAAATTTACTGACATACACCAAGATACCAACAGGTGACACATTGTGTAGCGCTTCAGGGGGTAGACCGGGGACCGTAGGGAGGGTAAAATTTACACCAGTGGTGAATTAAGGAGGGCAGGAACAGGCACTGGGTGCACCCGCTCCAACGTACGTACCTGGGACCAGTCAGAGTCAAAATCAAATTTGGGAGAGAGGATCGGAAGGGAAACAAGATGACAGTAATCATATTTGAGCACTGTCAAAACTTGGTTGGGGTTAACTTGGCAATACGCACTACTGTGGAGTACTTTATACAACAGTTGTTGACATTCATGTAGCGTTTTATATGCAGGGAATCAGATATGAATAACTGTTTTAAATGAGGAGATGGACAGCATACTGGCAAAGGGTGTAACAAATAAATCAAAGAGGACTGTAAGAATGGAAGAAAAAGGGGAAAAGAGGAATAAAATAATAATTACAGAAAACAAAAAGTGAAATAAGTCAGGAATGGATGTACAAAGAACTTGATAATGAGAAGGAACATACAGCAACGTATAGAAAATAGCATGAAGAGAAAGGATAAGATAAGATAAGTATAAAAAGAAGAAAAGATGAGAAAATAGATGATGAAGGTTATGTACATCCCTTTCAAAACCAATGACAACTTTCCATACATGTTAACTCCCACCCTTCTGAGTAACGCACACAAACAAACAAACACTAACTGTGGACGGACACACTGGAAAAGCCCTTCGGTAACACACACGCCACACTACTCCCATGCACTGTCCTTCTCCGAACCAAACCGTCCCGGGGTCATGCTGCTCTGCAAATTGGCATCAGATATCTTGGCACAGGAGGCAAGGGGTCAGGGGTCGGGATTGTTTTCTCGGCGGAGCACACCTGGAAGAATCTGGTGGAATGTGGGGAGGTATTAAGGCTAGACCAACCTGACCTCCATTCTCCTCAAGAATCCGTAGCCCTGTTATATCGGTTGACATTGGCCTTGTCTGGCGTGCAATGGAACCAGAGCTACAACATTGGGGCTTATTCTGGGATATTCCATGGAATTGTCTCTGTTTAGTTTCACATTCAATGTTGTTCAGCGGCTTTCGATTGTTCCTTAACTTTGGAAAACCTGATGGACAGATGGATTACGGTTTGGAAAGAGGTCAAAGGGATAGGGTAGTATGTGTCTTTGGCTACTAAAATTTTCATATTAGTCCTTTTTTTTCTTCTTCAAATGGAATGGAATTATGAAAATTATATCAGCCAGAGCAGAGAAACATGCATCATACAGTTTCCAATCACTTTCTCATGATATTGACATGTTGCACATATTGCCACTGCCTCTATGCACAATATCACCTTGCATTTTATTTTCAAAAGTTACATGACTAATCAATGAAAACCTTTATATTTTGCATAAAACTCTTCATAATCAATATTCAAATTTAAATTTAAGATTGAGACACTAACATATTTTTGTTTACACATGTATCATACCCATTATTACAATGGTTTTCTAACAACAAGAATCAAACTTGAAGCCTAAAGATAAACCCTAAAGTTAATTTTTATAATATAAAGGTATAAATGACACCGGACAATGAAGAAAAAGATGATTAATTCTAACTCAAATATGACAAATAAAGTAAATGAAAAAATACTATAATCATCCATTCTCCCACTAAACTTACCACAATGTTCCAATTTGTGTTTTTTATCACCTAACAGATGCAACACACCTTTAATACCAGGGTTTATATGTAGGTGAGTAATCATCCCAGTTTAGCAGGCATCATGTTTAAAAGTTGCTTCTACTACTCAAGCATTGGTGCTGAAAGTTCAATGCAATATTTATGTGAACCCTGGCAATACATCAATGTCATACTGATACACTGTGTGTTAAAGGGAATATATCATCTGTTTAAAGTCAGAAGGACATCGACTCATATTCTTTCATACAGTGTTACGCCTTCTATCTCCAAAGAGACGGGGTAGGCCTATATTATCAGGTCAGAGGCAGAAGGGCGTTAACTCTGTGTTAAAGTATATGACCTAACACCCTTCTGGCTACAAACGGATTACGAAAATGGTCAATTGCACAAACGCAAATTCATGTTTAAGTCACATTGATGATAAAACAAAGAAATTGAGAGACACACGAAAGATTGTAAGATTAAGAACTCCTGGAGGGTGTTTCACAAAGACCAAGATCGGCTTTAAGTTGGACTTAACTATAGCAGGCCGTTCATGCCACTGTTTGCTCTCACCATTATGATCTTTAGATGATCTTTTTTCCTTCAATAATGAATGATCAAAAATGTAAATTCTGTAGATTTTTACCATGATTTGTAAGCCCCTTGAGAGACCAATGCCAGTAAATGGTGAGAGCAAACAGTGACATGAACGGCCTGCCATAGTTAAGTCCGATTTAAAGTCGATCTTCGTCTTTGTGAAACACCCCTCTGGTCTAATAAGTAAATTCCTACATATCCATGACCTTGGGATGGGATACAATAGGATAACAAATAAGTAGTCCTTTGAATGAAAAGAGAGAGAGAAAAGCACTTGATTCCTTTCACGAGACTGGACAAATGACAAACGACTACATGTCCCTAGGATAGGATAGTGGACTATTGGTCTTGTGGGCTACGTACGCTTCCTATGCGGCAGACTAAAAATAAATCAAATATTTGAACAATGCAAACATTGGTCTGTAAGCATCATCCCCCTGCCACTCACTTCATCATTTCTCAGCAGCTAATCGATAGTCTTCCTAATCCAGACCCTTCAAGTTTTTCTCTTCTCGAATAGGAAAATGAGTTTCCATAGTTACAGTCGCACTCAAGATCAATCTGGTTATAATTTAGTCGAAATAAGGAATGGCCATTGCTTCTTTGGAAAGAAAGAACAGAAGGAAAATGCTTTAATTTACCAACTGAGCTTGGAAGGTATGCTTCCACCCTTGACTATGATAATACATGTGTATCGTGAGATAGCTCTATCTAAATTTGAGATTCGTAGTCGCATATAATAACCTATTTACAATGATTTCCCCCAGGTCTTTAATCTGCTTAAAATATTCACCTACTTTCCAGAAAGGTTCAACACCATTATATTAAACTGCATATTCATGAGTCCACAACATAATATTTTTGTTAAACAGAAATACAATACAAATCAAAACAAAACAGAACACCTGAAAATTCCTTCTTGATTTTGGTGATGATGAAAGTTACAGGGCAGGATGTACTTTTGGTGAGAAAGTGTTTGGAATGTTAGACTATTTAATGAGGGAGGTATTAGTCCATAGAGGGGATACGATGAGTAGCACTTATTTATTCCTGAGTACCCTTACCCATCTCATCCTGTTTAAGCCACCGGGGTTGATATCCACCCATCATTCCATCATCCATTGTTCTACAAATCACATTCACGCCATTCAATGAGAGTGCTTTCATAAACATTCAACATGGCCGACTGTCAGTTACGTTGAATAATTCTAATAGACAAGAATTTTTCAATCAGGAAAACAGAAGACAATTTCATATGCATGAATCTTCGTTAATTCTCAGAGTCACAATTAAGCTATTTGCCTCTTTTAAATGACTGCAATAGAGTATTAGAACAAGATCTAAATTGTGTCGCTATCACATTAATATGTACTCCTAATAAGACATGTAAGCAATTGCTTCAATGAAGACACTACCAATTTCCTCCATTGATTTCCCTTTTTAAAATTCCTTAAACCATTCCACTCTTGGCCAAAATATTCTTTACCTATCTTGGACTTTGTCCTAACCTACCATGTACTATGCATTTCTTAGCTGCACTGCATAGGAATCATGCATGCATGTATAGCATCAGTCATAATAAACTTAACCAAAATGAATGATGTCCCTACTTCAATAGGTTGCATCTAGTTAATAACACCTTAAATGGCTTAATAACATCGCTAATTAACTCTAAATTATTGACAACTGGTCACTATCTAACAATTAACAGATCAAAGTCTCTGTTCTTACAATATAACAGGTCTCAAATTGTCCTGCAATTATAACATTCCACTTGCATGCATGAGATATATCATTACAACAACATGATGAACTAAATCACTGACCCTAACTGGCACTCTATCTTATCTTAAACTGGATGATAAATGTATAATGACATGAGTGATCTTTCAATCAGCCATTTTGTCTCACTCTATCCATCCTACCGTTTCGTCGCGGAAAATCTATGCGATACTATTTACTTAGCAGATAATTCCCATTCCAAAACCCCTTGGACCATTATCTCAAGTTCATCTATAATGACTTGCTACATAGGACGTCCATGACCTAGATGTGCCAATGTCATGGAGGGGAAAAAATGGATAACTTATTTTAGAAGATCTACACAATATAAAAGCTGGGGTAATCATACAAAGCTCCACGAGTGTCATGTAAGACAGATATGTGTGTGATACATGTAGCCACTATTATCATTGTTATAATTACATGTTTTTCTCAATTACTTTACCATTTGATCTGAACTGCTTTTTGGTAACTGAATGAAATTATAAAGATTTCATAAACATTATTTTTACCTTCAAGAATGAAATTGCTAAGGAGAAATACCACCCCTCAAAACAAAACAAAACACATGATGATTTGATCAATCTGCTCTAATTCTTTTCTTTACATGCTATTGATCATATGTCTTGTACAATAATCACAATTTCAGTCTATTATCAATCACAAGAATCAACCCAACCGATAATCTTTAAAAAAAAGAAAACAATTGATGTTTTATTTCAAAAAAATATATGATAGTAACAAAAATAATGAGTTGTTTGTATAGTGCATATTACTAACATTACTTACATGTAGGTAAACATGCTTTCTCTTTTCACTGGAAACCTCCGTGATTCTATAATCACTTGTGATACCCCTGTCACACAATCATCACCAACGACCCCAAGGTCACCTCCTATCGTGAAGATATCCTTGTACTATATAACCATGACCTGGGTCAAACCCAAGCCAGATCTGTTCTGGAAAATCAAGAGCTAGGTTCATACGGGAGTCTATATATCTCAAGTTTAGCTCATGGTTTTAAACTTCAAGTTTATGTTGTAGTTACGGGCAGTGAACAAGCATTAACGGTTCTGGAAACTTGAAGCATACTTCAAGTTTTAAACTATGAGCAATCTTATGGTTAACATGAAAAGTATGTGCAGCAGGGGTTCTAACTTGAGGTTATGTACAGTGCACACACAATTAACTTCCAGGTTTTACCAGCTTGCAGTTACGACCGCTTGCCTGGATTGTAGCTTAAAACTTTGAGCAGTACCGATAGTTCTTTTGATGCCATGTGAACCCAATTAGTGGTTAGTGGGTTATTGTTTATAACCTCATGGTTTCAAAACATATGGTGTAAAACAACTACGGTGTCATGCAAACACAGCTTGTGTGACAAAAAATAGACAAATCTATTTGTCATATCAGCTCCAGATAGCCCTGTCCAAGAGTGACAATGGAAAAGAGTTCTGCCACTGAACGTATACATGTACGAATGAGAACAAGCCTCAAACTGTATCCCTGACCTGGGTCATGAACAGATCTCTCTGCTCGGGGTTACAAGACCTCTTCGCTCTTCTACATTCAGATAACAATGTCTGGAGGCCTGAGATATAAAATATTCTGCGCTACCGTCCCATGTGAGTAGGTGCCTCGCAATAACCCTGACCTACTTCATGATCCATACATGCATTACTCAAGGAAACCTGTAACATCAGTTGATGATAGCGTTGTTGTAAATCCAACCATAAGGAATTATTCCACTGATATTGTACTTATTAGAAATCAGCGAGACTAGCTGTAAAATGCAATCTGGATACTTTTATTCTTATTTTTATTTTAAAGGCTACAGCATGTTTACTACAGATGTATCTTTGACTTACCCTAGAAAACTGTTGGTATATTTCCAGCTTGATCCAACTCATGGTGTATATAACTTACACATAGTTTACACATAGTTTACTACATCTGCTGTAGATCTACTCCTAGATTACCTTTAAAATACCCAGGTATGTACATCAACAGTTGATGCATTCTGGCTCTACTCCAATTTACTTCAAGTATAGTGTGTCTAGGTAAATCTGATTCTACACTAAATTCACAAGGGTTTACCTGACTCCACATCTACCTAAGATTAACTATGTAATTATCCTTCATACTCAGTGGTCCATTCAAAGTTTACACATTATCACATGTAGCTCTACACCAAATTTACACAATGTTTACACCAAATTTACTACTGATCCACTAACTGATCAAACTTGGCGTAATTCGTTTCTACTCCATGTTTACTCCGAAACAAATACACAGATCTTACACTAGTTCTGCAGAGAATCTACACAAGGTTTACTTCACAACTGTCCCATGATTGATTACCACTTGATTACTCTTATTATCCTCAATATCTACTCCATGTTTATCTTAAATTGACAATCTAGCTACACAGATATTACACAGGTTCTACACCAAACATATGCAGTGTGAATTCCACATCTACCAAAGATCGACAACCTGATTCAACACTGATTTAGGATCTATCTTTACAATATGGTGCAAGATAACATCTTTTTATCACTGCTTTAGGACTACTGTTACCCACTGCAAACCCCCTCCCCCCCCAAAAAAAAAAACCCCCAAAAAATTACACTACAAGACAACTAAAATTTGCACGTTTAGACACTCAAACACTATAGAAAGACCAATAGATATTGAAAGAGTACTCTTCTCCTGTCCATAAATAACATACTACAGCTTTAATCCCACCCAAATAAATTTGGCTGCATCGAGTAGACAGTTCTTGAAGAGTGTATTCACCTTCCATAATGACCAATTGCCCTTCCGAGGTACTCAGAATCATGTCAGAAATCTCCCAAGCAATAAAGTACAAGCGTTCGTTTATTTTAAAGAAAAGTGTCGTAAGGTATCGTTAGACCCCCTAAAATATCTTGCCAGTGATATTTGTTTTTGTGTGATGCAATGGGATAGACATTTAATGATGGCAAGAATATTAATCATGCAACTGATACAGAGAAAATCTTACATAAGTTTAAAATTAAATAATCTCAGGAAAGTAAAGAAGTTAATGAAAACATATAGTGGGGGGATGGTGACACTGTAAAACCCAATTATCTTATTTATTGATGGAGGAAAAAGGATTGGCAGAATTATTTCATGACACCATTATGGGTTCATTTCCTAAAATAATGGCAATTGTCAATGCTTTTTATTATTCTTGAATTTTGGACAACATGAACTAATTTAAGCAGATAAGAAACCTTAAATCGATTCTGAGCTGTGTTTAAAACGTTTTATTTCAAATCTCTTCAACAACAAAGATATATAACAACTTCCTTTCTTGGCACAGTGCCTCACCTTTCCGGATTCAACCTTTAAGAATTATCTCTATAAATTATAAAGACGCAGAGGCTGGGACAGTCCTTTAGAGAGAGGGGATAAGTGTGGGAATAAATTTCTCCCATAAAGACTTGACTGGATGACAGTAAATGTGTCAATAAAGAGAAGAGTGTCTGGAAGGGAAAATTGATGGGTTTTTAGAAGGATGGGGAGAAGGGTAGTCAGCAGTTCTGTAGATGATGCTATACCTTTTGGGTAGTCTTGGGTTCCAAGACCATGTTCACCCTTTTGTGGCTTAAAAAACATGGTGATGATCGGGGGTAATGGTGGTGGTGGTGGAGGTGGAGGTGATGGCGGTTATTGTGGTAGTGGTGGTGATGTAGGTTGTGGTGATGATAATGATAGTGATGATTATGGTGAAGATGGTAGTGGTAGTGATAATGATGATGGTGATGATGGTGATGATGATGATGATGGTGATGATTATGATGGTGGTGATGATGATGGTAGTGATGGTTGTGGTAATGATAGTCCTTGTGATAATAATGATGCTCCTTGTCATCTCAGTAATAGTGGGGATGCTGGTGATGGATGATTATGGTAATGGTGATGATGATCATGTGGAGTGGTGGGGAGATGGTAGAGTGGTTAGGAGATGATGATGACGGTTATAATGGCGTTGGCAGTAATGGCAGAGATGATGATGAATATATTGATCACAATGCCATTAATGAGCACCCCATGTTCCCCAAAATCTAGCCGTCAGATTACAACCGTGATGCTATCGGTTTCCACTGTCAATAAAGGGTGGTAAAAGCAAGACTAGGAAAAGGATGAGATGGAAGGAGTAATTGTCAATCATCTTTTATTCCTGGACAGGGGAGCAGCCATGAAAAATGTTTGTGTTGACATAGTAGGTGATCTCAAAGATGAATTGGACAATTTCTTGTCATCAGAATCTCTCTCTTTCTCTATCTCTTTCCCTCTCTGACACTCTTCGCACTGTATACAGAATGTCTTTGAGGATTCCCCCTCTCTCTCTCTGTCTTGTGGTCTCTTATACATACTCTCCCCCTCTATCTCCACCCCTCTATCTCCACCCCTCTATCTCTCTCTCTCTCTCTCTCTCTCTCTCTCTCCCTCTTCATCACTCTTTCTCTCTC
Organism: Mesocentrotus franciscanus; assembly: GCA_037976565.1. NCBI lineage: Eukaryota > Metazoa > Echinodermata > Echinoidea > Camarodonta > Strongylocentrotidae > Mesocentrotus > Mesocentrotus franciscanus. The sequence continues at coordinate 36,864,898 of CP137668.1, read as the reverse complement.
TCTCTCTCTCTCTCTCTCTTTCTCTCTCTTTCTCCATCTCTCTTCATCCCATTTCAATCAATCTTGTATTCTATTTATTTGTCAAAATATTGCTATGAAAAGTTAGGGTTCAAAATCATCTTTTAAAAGGATACCCCCTAATAAAACATGGCCAGGTAAAAATTTGCTCTTTGTCCGCAAGGAGAATCTTTACAGCACAATCAGCATAAATTTTATTTGGATGGATATTTTGCATTTTTAGATAACTTATACCTTACTAATTCAAGGTTATAAATCAGCACCTTTTGTACCCAACAGTGCTCTAGATATTTAAAATACGAGCTCATTTAAAAAGGTGGTTAAATTTACAGGTAAAAGGGTAAATTGCCAATGTTCCCGTCGATTTGATCGATCGGTCGAGCTTGAATAGAAACGGTCAGAGCCCCCTTTTGTAACCTTGATCTAAAACCCAGATTTATCAACAGTCTTGACTGTGACCTTTGACCTGAGAAAAATGAGTCACTTCTTGCCCAAACAATGGAGACTTCAAAACGCTCTGAGAGTATGTGTGATAATCGCTGGACAAACACTCTGGCAGAAATGGGTGAATTTGGCAAGATACTGTGGCGTGTTTAGAGCGTGCAAGGCCACTGGGTAATTGTATCTCCGTGAATAGGTCCAAAGACATTGTATAGTTGCACATGGTAAAAATACTGTTTTTCATAAGTTTATTCATCTCATTCACTCATTTTATCATCAGTCTGAGCGGTCGAAAAATTCCATTAAATATTGTTTCTGAAGGGCAAGGCTTCATTATGAGATACATCATCAATCAAATACACTACAGATTCAAAATTAATTATATGAATACAAGATTGAACAGAGTCCACTAATTTCCCACCCACTTTGTCATCCAAATAATCACAAAGATGTACTTTGGCTGATTGTTACAATATATGATAGGCTAATTCTGTGCACTTTTGATCACTATCTTTAATTCCAAATGTTTCTTTTTTTAAAGGGGGGAATTAAAATTTCAGTCTTGTAATAATTCACATTTCTTGTCACAACTTCTTGATTAATTTCACTTACCATTCACTAAATAATGATAATTGTATACAAGAATGATAATAATGGCCGTTTAAAAAATGAGGAAACAAGGAAAGGGCAGAACTTACCAACAAGATAGGTTTGCGTGTCAGTACGTAGATCCATGTGTACATTGAGCGGAGGTTCAGCAAGAGGAAGATTGATCATCCAGCGAGTACATAAAGAGAATAGATGGGTAGAAGATGGAGAGGGGGTAGGAATGTGATAAAAAGATAGATTGGTGGAGGAAAGTGTGATATTATCAAGAAAAAGGATGGATTGGAGAAGAGTGGCAGTGAAAACACAGGTTGATTCAGAACAAGGAGTTCATCATAACCGTTACAGGAAGATAGATGGATGGGATAGGGAAAGAGACAATCAACCAGGAGAATGGAGGATAGAAGAAAAGAATAAAAGGAGAGATGGACAGATAGAATAATTAGCAGAGAAGAAAGAGAGAGATGTTTGGTTGGGGTGGAGAGAAAAGGGTGGAAAAAAAATGATTTCGTTAACATTATTCATCAAACATATACATAGTAATCAACCTCTGTGGGCAAATGCCAGAGGACTTGATAATGAACTGTAAAACCCGCTTCATATTTCTTTCTTCCTCATCTTCATATTTTAATCCATCACACGTGTGGTTCCTGCATTAGGCCTTAGGGACAAACACATAGCAGTAGCCAACAGGTTTCTTTCTTTTTTTAATTCTAGAAATTTTTTAATCAAAACATTTCACCCATTGATTCACCTTGGAAGAGTTGATAAAATAATACATCCTATACCACACGTTTATTTTACGAACATTGTGGCACAATTGCACAAATGCATACCCAGACAAAGCCTCATTTAGAAAGCATTGTATTAGTAACCCTACTTCTCCCAAGTTATTCCCATCCATTGTATTACGCTCCTGAATGGACCAATTCCATTGCCACCAGGGGGCTACGAAAGCAGCGTACAGACAGACCCTGTACTCTTGAAAGTCAAGGTCGGGTGCCACAATGGAACCGTTTAGAAGGTGGATCAATTTGATGGATTATGAAAAGGACTTTTGTTGCCAACCCCAACTTGCTTTATCCAGTCATGCATTACGACGAGCAATTAAACATCGGCCATCGATTACAATTTGCCATGAAGATAAAGGCCTGAATAAGGGATTGTTATTGTAGCATTTTCCATTGACATTCATGAGTTATTGTTACTTTTCAATGAGTTGTTTTGCCTGGGAACAATCAGCTTTGTATAAATGATTAATGGCCCATGTTGGAAAATCTTAACAATAGTGCATGCATTTGAAATAACAAATAAAATGAGGGGAAGCAAATGAAGCTATTTCTTTAAAGAAATTATATTGACGTACATAATTAAATAATTCTTTTTTTGGGGGGGGGCAGTGATGTTTAGCCTTTATCATCTCCCCCTATTGCTCGATCTCCCTTATGTTACTCACTCTCTCTCTCTCTCTCAAACCATCTCTTAATGTTTTATCTATTAAGAGCCAGAAGGTCGATTAACCAAAACGTAGAAAACGGTAGATGAGTCTAAACACCCCTCTGGTCCTCACCAGATGGTTTCATCTTTCACTAGTCTCTCCAAATGAATATGATACTAGAAATGGTGATATGTATTTCAGTAAACTGCTTCATACTATATAGCTTTTCATATCAACATTTGTTTGCTCAGTGATTTCCTTTCAGCAAAGTTACTTCTAAAAGCATTTTGCCTACAGGGAACATCCTGTTTACTCCATTTAATACCCAACAGTTTCACACTCTAATTTCTCTTACTTCACACTTTTCAATGTCATAAACTTCTTTGATTGAAATTTTATTCAAAGAAATCATGTCAAGTACACTTTTTGTCATGAATCTCATGTCTTTTTAAACGTTGAATTTACAATGGTAAATCCATGTGTAATCAAACTGACCCTCAGTTGCCCTATGTACTCATATTTCTATGATTTGTAATGCCTCCCTATCACAATTATTTGGTTTCTTCTTCAATTAACGATGCTTCCTTCTATCTATCTTTCTATTGTTAATAGGAATACTACAAAGAACGCATTTCTTCGTGTTCTCTGTTTTCTAGTTCTAAAGGGGAATGGGAACTATTGTGCACTTTATATGGTATTTCCTGCACATTCATGCCCGTTCCCACAGACTTACAATACAGACAAAAATAACAATTTATTGAAGAATCTGATCTAAATGTACCATGAAATCTCTCTATTGATTAAAATCTTGCTAAAAATTTATTTCTATTTTTATTCCTCCTTTGCTTCAGCAATTATGGTTAGAGTGATTATTTTGTCTTGTTGAAAAGTAGACCTAGATCGTTATACAAAGGGGAAAAGAGAGCAATATATCATTCTGCGGGGGAAAACAATTTCCATGAATGACTTGGCATGGACAAAAGAAAAATGGCAGAAATCATAATCAGTCATCAAAACATGAAAGAGCACAAAGTCTCTTATCAAAACTAGTTTACTCAAGAGAAGTCATCAGACATCTGGAGTCATACTTTCTGTTGAAATTCACATCTGGTACGGAACGATGCTTTTCTTAAGTTTTCTGAACCTTTCTTTTGTCTGCGTGCTGCGACACAAAGACAATAATACATGAATGAATAAATGAGTAAAAAGGTAGACAATATGATTCCAGGGCAAGCTCGAGATCAAAGTCAAATCTCCTAAAGCCTCTAACATGACCTATGTTACAAAATGTGATTACTCTCCACAGACGCATCGGTGATGATGCTAATTTTCTACAATAACCCAAAATATCGTCACCTGACCTACATGGTTTTAACCAGGCAGACAGTTTTGATTAACCGAAAACCACAATCAATTTTGGAGGTGAATTCTGCGGTCGGCCAATAAGTTTTTGGTCCAGCTCTGGTTTAAAGGAGTGCAAGTGTTGAGGAGTCTGTGTCTGCCATCGGAGAGAGAAACGGAAATAATAAAAACAGGAGTCCAGATGGATGAGTTGCTAGACTAGTGATGCAGCAAAATTGAGGCAGATGTTTTAACAACAAAAAGAGCCTATAAAGCAAAATACTATTTCTTTTTTGAGAGCTTGAGTAAAATCCCTATATTGGTAAGAAAAGGTATCTAAAATATATGATACAGTAATAGATTTTCACTGGTCAGGAGGATCAGAGAACGGATATGCTAAAATAGTGTAGTTCCATTTAGTTTATAATTACATGAAGAAATAATTTATTTTTCAAATGTTGAAACATAATATCATGAAATAATGCTTGATGTTTGCAAAGAAAGACTAGTATTATAAGTAGTAGAAAATAAAAATATATTCCAATGTTGTGTAAATTGCATCACTGTAAAAACTGAGAAATAAATAAGTCATTGCTGAAATATGAATAACAGGAGGAATTCCAATTACCTGCACTATATCTTGCTACGTGTCTGCAATTGCTTGACAACTAGAGTAATAAAATCATTTTAAAGAAAGTAATAAAAAGTTTTTTTTTTTAAAGGGAGAAAGAGAGAGAGAAGAAGAAGAAGAAGAAGAAGAAAAGGGAAGGGAGAGAGAGAGAGAGAGGAGAGAGAGAGAGGAGAGAGAGGGAGAGAACGACAAGAAGACAAAGAAAAGGGAAGGGAGAGAGAGATAGAGAGAGAGAGAGAAATAGGAATGAGACTGAGAGAGGAAAAGTTATGATGAGACTTTGATAGTTGCCTTTACACGCTCTACATTTCTGTTTCCATAAAACAACGTAGCCTGCATTCTCGTTAAAAAGTACACATCATACTCTGAATCATCATCACATAACACCAATGACAATCATCAAACCGATCAGTAAAACGTCTGCAGCATCAAAATGATATATGGGAACACATCCACACATACAGATAAACACAACCATGGAGATACATGTACCTGTATCTCCATGCTAACCCAAACCTATAAGCCCCCTTTCTCCCACCTATGACAAAAAGTGCAATCAACGCTCATAGCCATATTGAGTCAATCATTACTGCACTGGAAATACTAAATATATACACCAGGATGCATTCATATTGTAATCAACAAAAGTAACTTGCACAAAGAGACATAACAACCTATAGGACAACCACTTCATCAATTGCCCATTTATATAGGATCCCTCTTTACCTGAATGGCTGCGAATGCCCGTTGAAATAAAACATTCACGGGGCACTGCTGACCAGCGTTTTTCAATTTTACGCTGCTCATGGCCCTAACATGGGAGATGCATAAAACTGATATACGAGGCTGTATTTAGACAATAATGTGGTTATGGATGCGTACTGCAACCGTCGTCGTGTGATGGCATGAGCATAATGATAACATCGGGGAGGAGAACGCTCCGGTTCATGGATGATCGCTTCGAGATGGTAGTGGTCAGTTGCTTCCAAAGCCCTCTCCGTTCCCTCACGATATATCCCTTAGCTTCTATGTGAATGCTAAATTAGTGCTTGGGTGATAGTCTCAGACTATTAACCACCATTTCAGTAATATGAGTGCACATACTTCCAAAGAATTACCAGTTTGCTATATCATTTAAATGGAGGAATATGCTGTGAGGTGTCCCTATATTTTGCTTTGCTTTATGTTAGATGATCAACTCAATATCTATCTATTTATACAATTCACACTTGACTTCAAGGAAGGAAGAAGAAATAAATATTCAATTTTCACTCCTAAATGACTCATCTCAAATTCAGAGTTAGAGTATATACTAGTAATTGACATAAAGAATATTTGCTATCAAGAAAAACAATAATATGCATAATAATGTGAGATAAGTACAAGACCTTGATATTTACAAATGTACACAGTAATATATAAAACATGAACATTTGATAGCACATCAAACCTTTCTGTTACATCTCAGAAAAGCATGCTGCAAGCACGTTTCGTATATCCTATAACTACTGCTGACCCAAGATGTCAAGTTTGAAAATATGATTTCACTAAACTGACGAATAAATGGCATTTAGCTGTACACGTAACAGAATACTATAATGGTCTGCCTCTCAAGACTACCACTACCAACTGAGCGTAGTTATTTGAGTGGCACATTACGTCCATCTACCGCATACACTCGCAGCCTGTCCCACTATAGCAGGCAATCTAATGTATTACGTCAATGTTTGAGGGATCGCAGAGGTAAAATGCTTCGATTCGCGTGAAATGTTCGCCCGCGAGGTCACCTGTTTCCAATATTAAACCGCTGAAAAGGGAGAAATAATACAAGCAGCCTTTGCAAGACTATCAGGGAGAATTTGTGGAGAGAGATGGAGGGAGTCATTAGAATATACAGAATGAGACAGAAAGATGAATGATAAAGATAAAGGAAGAACAAATAAAGAAGAGGTAGAGACATATAAAGAAGAGGTAGAGACATATAAAGACAGATATCTTGATATACAAATCAGTTAAAGGTATCACTGAACATTCCAACATGCCTTTGAAAGCAGGTGAACTGTTAATTGATTTAACTTGGAATGTATGAAAAGGACATGACCCAAAAGTGATATAAAAAATGTTTACCCCCCAAAATAACAAATAATAAAGACAAGAGGGATAAAGAGTCATAGAAGTCATAATGTGCGATGGAAAAGAAAAACAAATACACAAGAAGACAAGGGGTGTCAAACCTAGAAATTGAAGTTTGAGAATTGAAGAGAGAGAATGAGCAAAAATGTAAATGAAGAAAGTAGAATTGAGACTAGGAAGCAAAACAGATGAGAATAGAGAGATAGAAAATATGGAAAAAGGCACAGTAAACATTAATACTCCAAAAAACTAAATAATAGAGAGATAGAGTGACAAAGACAGACATACAGAGAGGGAAAGAAGAGACAGAGACAGAGACAGAGACAGAGACAAACTGCACATAAAATAAACAGAACAAAGAAGAGAAAGATGACAGAGATGTTGTATATGTGCTTAAATGACATGAACTGGATCGGGGCAGCGCATCTTCTGGTGATGTATTTATCCCTTGGAAGGACAGGTATAACAAGTACTAGTGCCCGCTGAATGACACCTGCACAAAATTGCTGAATGGATCTCCCAAACGATCTTCGCATATGACATGCCCCTGTCTTCATGGTACAACATTCTTATATTAAAGGTACTGATATTGATCTTGAAGATAAAGTGGAGTTATAGTTTTGTGATTGCAATGTGAAAGAAAATGTCTAGAAACCATTGAGAAAGATTTATCATGTACAACATGAGAATAAATGTGTATTGTGAGGTCTTGAAATAATAATAGATTGACTAAACCCTGTTGAAAATCAGACAACAGCAACACAGATATGGGTTTATGGGATTACGCACCAAAATGTGGTCTAATGTTTCAAACTATATAATAAGTTATCTTTGGAATATGAGCAATTCATGAGCTTTCCTTTTCATGTAACACTGCGATCATGAAAATATCACAATATTCTTTCTGATAGGAATAAAAAAGGATAAACACCACATATGAGTTTTCACCATTAACAAAACTCAACCTTCTCTTTAAATTATTGACATTTATCCAGTGTGTCCCAAAATGGAAATATGAGAAATAACATGCCTGATAGCTAGATTAATAGTAATGAAAACTTCAACAATCAAAACACTTAATGAAAATTACTATTAGGGGGACATTGTTGACATTTGGTGCTTCAGATGAACATCAGATTTTGATGTCTTGAATGAATAACAGGTCAAATGGGAAATCTGTTCTATTTTCATTGATAGGCAATGACCTCAGGTGATAAAATTTCAGATTTTTAAAATCAAAACACTTAATTTCTGCACAACATTGATCTTTGTGAAAGGTTGAGACAAGGATTTAAAATCAAACAGTTTGTATTAAAGGTTGCTTGGTCAAGATCACATATTAATGATTAATATCTATTTCAATAGAACATCTATATATTTGTGGGTAATAAATGGAGTGGAATCTTCCAATATCTCTCAACCCCCAAAAAAAAGAGATAATGGTATAATGTATTATTCACTCATGAGACAATACCAGTGGCTCAAATTTGAAGACATTGCCAAAACACAAACTAATGAATTACAATTCTTCATTAAATACAGTAGGAATGAAGAGAAAATAATGCGGTATGCTTGGGAAATAGGCAAAGTGTTTCAAAGGCGATTGATGAGAAGATCGGACCTGTCTTGGGACATGCAGACATGCATCTAAAGACACACTTCACTAATGAATGAAGCTCCACTTTGATTAATGTGTATCACATAGGCAGCAAGGTCTCCCAAGGCCTTACTGTTTCAATGTTGTGAGGTTTTTTATTCTCCCTCCTTCTGTCTTTCATTAAAAATGCAGCTTGTGTAATACTCCCATGGGACCTATGGCTTGAAGTCGTATTCCCTGCTCGGCCTCTAGCCACAGTGAAAATTTCTTGTAAACAAGTTTTTAATGCAATTCGTAAGACGTCACTAGGATACATGAGCGTAAAAGGTAGACAATTGATGCTCACATTTAGAAGGTGGGGCCTAGTCACTACAGTTCTTTTTATAATGGGGGGCTATTTCATATTGAACAGCAACATGATATAAGGAACAACCACAAAATTAGACATGTGGGGCCTGGTCACTATGCCTTTTGAGGGGGTTGTTTCTATTGGTAAAGTGAACACTTATCTTAAGGTACAACCATAGTGTTACACAATTGATGCTCACACTTAGAAGGTGGGGCCCGATCACTACAGATTGTTTTAATGGGGGGGGGGTGGCTGTTTGATGATATAGTATTATAGAGCAACCACAAAAGTAGACAACTGCTTAGATGTAAAAAGGCAGGCCTGGTCACTAATCACTATGCCTTTTGAGGAGTTGTTTCTATTGGTGAAGGGAAAAATTATCTTAAGGTACAACTATAATGGTAGGAAACTTCTGCTTAGTTGTAGAAGGTGGGGCCTGGTCACTATGCCTTTGTTTGGAGGGGGACAGGGGGGATGGGGGCTTTTCACGTTAAAGAGCAACACTAACTATAAAGTTAGATAACTCCAGTTCAGATAGAGAAGGTGGGGCCCAGGTCACCTTTTTGTGAGGAGGGGATTCTATGTTGGTGAACACCAAAAATATCTGAGGTTAATTCAACCATAAGTTTTCACAGGGAGTGAATACCTGTTTAACAAATATTGAGATCAAGGGCTTAGATAGTTTCATGTTTCCCTAAACATTATGTCTCGTTTAACCAGCTCACTTCTACAACCTTGGTGAATTATAAAAATCTCCTATGTCTGTTTAAATTAATTATTTTTCAACTTGGATGAAAACAACAGCAACGAGTGCTCAAATTCAACTGTCTTTCTTTACAGCAGCAATAGATGATAACTATAACCTAGATCAAAAGGTCGACAGTGCAAGATGACTTATTCACCAGACCAAAGGTGCAAACTTGATGCATAGGCCTATCAATCATTCATAAGAGCACTTTATTTCAGCAAAATAGGCCATTAAATGCATATAGTGTCAGTCATTAGTGAATAATAAAACGAAGACACCATAGACATTCAATACACCATGTACCATATCAAGGAGCTAAGCTAACTGACCGAACTGAACAGAATACTCTATACAGAAGCTGGTAACAAGTAAATGAATTCTCTTTTGAAACACTAAAACTGAAATCAGTTCCTTGAAACTCCTCCAATATTTCTTGTTTTTCATCAAGGAACATATCTTATCCCTTTTTCACCAGTAAAGTGCAATTCTAGACTATCCTGTTTTATGGACGAGCTAGACCGATTTCCATTGCAGCCTTATAAACTCTTAACTGAACCTTTTAACATTCACAACAACAAGAATTGGCAGAAGCTGGACAGGCCGATAGTGGGTGAGCGCCTGGGTGGATGCGGTTTTTCTGAACTTGAAGTGTGAAGATTGTTTCCACCCTAGGGCTCACCAGGGAAACTAAAGAAAATTGAGGCTGGGAATCAAGTTAGAACCTTGGACTGGAAAGATGGGGGTGGACAGTGATATCGCAGAAGCTGTTAGGAGGAGGAAGTGATTGTGACAGACACTTGTATACCAAACTTTGGGTTCGGATGAGTTTAGAAAGGCGTTCATGTAAAGTTCAAAAAGCAAGCTGCTGCACAGAAAGGCATCACTTGAATGAGGCAGTCCAAGCCACAAAGCGTCGTCTACTCTTTTGTTCATAAACTTTTATCAAATCATTTCATGTTGTAAATCTAAGCTAACATTATTGAACAAGAAAGTCAACAGATTGGTTTTTTTTTTTTCAATCTATTGGTACTAGAATCAAAAGAAGTAAGTACCATGTTCGAAGATCTATTGTGCCATGTATTCCCATGTAAGCCATAACTGCTCAAGAGTTCAAAAGGTCATTCTACAAAAATTATTCCATACATCTTCTCCTTTACCAACTATTACCTTTTCAATCAACACAATTCATTCAAAACAACAATTCACTGCCTAGTTATGTCAAGTTTTTCTCTGCATTTATTTTCAATTTTGCTTCCACTCAACACTTTCCTCTCAATCAAAAAGAAAACAAAAACAACAAAAATTCTGCACTTGGACAGACACTCTTGGCACACTATCCAGCTTGAGTCTTGTGCAACAAGGGTCCAGACAATTTCCCTCAACCGCATTTCCGAGGGCTCACGCCTGGCCACAGGAACCTCCGAACGCCGGGCCATAAAACTGATTCAGGGAAATTTACGACAACTGACATTATCAGCCGTGGAGGGGTCGAGGTAATCCCAGTAATTACTCGCGATCAGGGTAGGAGCAAAGACAGGGTCCAAATTGTTCTGGACATTGTGGAAAGCTAGAATAAGCTGTTGACGCAGTGGGCACGGCCTTGGCTAGTTGCATGGCGGCAACTCCATTTACTTCTAATTTGGTTGCGGTGTTGTTGCCAAAGTCATTTGGGATTGTTTGAAGGTTTGTGTGCAGAGATGCAGCTCCAGAGAGGAGCCAGGACATCGCTGAGATTGGCGTGTTTAAATTAAGAGTGGCAAATTAAGTGGGAAAAGAAGGCGTATTGTGGGCGAGAAACGGCGGTGCGAGAAATGCATATATCCTGGTTATCCACTTCGCTCACAAATGCAAGCACAGATTTTCTTCTTTCTGTGCCAATGTGCAGTCACAATTAAGATTACAGACATTACAGTGACTGAAACAAGCAAGCAGATTTACATCAACATGTCATGACCTACAAAAGTTCACTGAGAATACAACATGAAGCTAAGTCATCAATCAGGCATTATATCCATATCTATGTAATTTGTCTTCAATAATATCTTATGATAACTACAAGGTAAAAGCACAGTAATAATTCTATGTATGGATCATAATCATGACACAATAGTCTGATTATCTCAACAAAAGTGAATATGTGTATAATAACATCTCTTTGAGATCTGTATTCTTTTTTAATCCAAAGTACTACACTACTAGATGTATGGTTATCTTATAGAACAGACTACCAAGTAAAATGTTTCTGGTGATACCATTCACTAAATCTTTAGTATCTCTGCTTGTATTGAAAGGACAAATGATACTGCTCACTTAATTATCTTGGGAAAAAATGATATTTACTCCCAAAATTCCTCCACAATTTTTCCTATTTAAAGAACATGTGGAAAACGTCCCTATTCATTTATCCATTCTCAACCACTTACATTTATCTTATCTCTTTTATCATCTTCCTAACACAATTTTTTTTCAGGTCAAAATACTATTTTTCTCCCTAAAGACTACATCGTGGTTTGTGAAGCAGCACTAAAAAGCATGTCAAATACATTCACTGACATGGAATAACCAGAGAAAGCAAATAAACATGAACTCAATAAAGGGCAGTTACCCTGTATTGCCATCCCCTAATTCCACTAGCACTGGACAGAATCCAATTATACCTTGCTCACACCTTTAGCCCCACCTATATCTTTCCGTGTGATCTCAATGAGAAGTGTAGCGGCAGCCTCCCATGGGTTAAGCCATCACTCGGGGCGACACAGGCAGGCAGTAGTCGGGTGAAATGCGGTCTCAGCTGATTCGCGAGCACATTCTCGCTTTACAGTTTACGCATGTTATTTTAAACGATGCCGAGATTTTCACGCCGGATGCACACATCGCTGGTTAAACTAACATCCCTAATTTCATATCTGCATTGGACTACTGTATCAAATTAGAATTGATGGTCGATCATCACGTACTGCTTTATAGAGCGAACCCTAGCTATGCGAAAGTTACTACCATCCTTTTCGTGATCATGAGATCAGATCATATTACATTTTTATATGTTAACTGTTCACTTATTTCCAAGTGTAAATTTGTCCATTTCTTTGTCTTTTTCTTTGTCTTTAGTATCCATCAGACACAAAATATTTCCCTCATAATCTACAAACCTAAGTTTCAAAGTGCTTACAAAAATAAAAATGCAGTATGTTTGCATGACCACCAATAAGACATTTCTTTTGATCTAATATGGCCTCCAAAAACCTTACCCTTGAGTTTGCTTCTCAGTTGCATTTCTACATCATTACGTTACATTAATGTTGGTTATTGTTGGCTTTGCTTGTTGAGTACCCAAATATATTGGTCACAGCATACTGATTCATGAATTGATAATTCCAACCATTGTTTCTCCATTTATGAATTCAATACCAAGACAATCATCAACGTATTCCAAACATCTATTTACGCTGTCAATAACACGAGACATATCTCCATCTCCACCCATAAATCCTTCCAAACCCTAACTATCTATCAATCAATCTATCAATCCATTAATTCTTCCATGTACCCTCCATCCATAATGCACTAATCCATCCATTCATCTTTCCTCTCAAATCCTCTATCAATACCTTCATCCATCCATCTAACCATCTACCCATCCATCCATTCATCTTTCCTCTCAAATCCTCTATCAATACCTTCATCCATCCATCTAACCATCTACCCATCCATCCATTCATCTATCATTCCATCTCTCTATTTATCCATCTATCCCTCCATCTGTCCTTCCGTCCCTCCATCTATCCATGCATTCATTCAACCATCCATCAACCTAAAAGGACTACGGCCGGACAACATTTTCCACTCTGACAACATTTCTCAAAACATCTGCCTGTGTTTAGATAATCTTGCAAAAATAGTTTTCAAAAGGAAGATGCACTTTACCCCCCCCCCCCTTTCCCACTCTCTATATCTCTCTCGTTCTCTTTGTCCTACATTTCCCCCGCATCCTCTGCCAACGAACACCAGATAGAAGGATAGATGAAATGCGCTTCTCCTGTAAAAACCGCCCCAAGATATTATCTTTGGAAACATGCGTGTTGCCGGTTATGCCCGCTCAGCTCTTCTGGCAATTACAATCTTTTTCATTCATGACATTACCTTCCATCAAATGTAAAATGTATTCCTTCAAACAGGGATATCTTAAACGGGTCCTCTTAGCTTTGTTTTTTCTTCGATGTTGACATCAAACTATTATTTTGATACCGTCCAATAATATTATTGCAAGGTATGAGTTTGGGAGATCATATTCACATTACGGATGACCCATTATGAGTTCACCTATACAACATATTTGAAGTAGGTTATTATGCTAACTACTTGCTAAAGGCTTTCACTCAGTAAGGTGTATATTGTTATTACATTATCATACTCTATTCATAGAAGCAATTTATGTTCATACATGTACATGTACAATGCCCAGATTCTACTATCAAAGAAAAGTGTAACTGAATTCACGATAAATCCTGTTAACATGAATGTACCACCACAACTATGGAAACTCACATGTTTCTTCATTTCAAATCTAAATCAAACTGTCTTGTTTTGCAAAAAAAATATATTATACACTACTCACAATGGTAATCATGTCTATATAGAAACTTCTTAATATATTTTTTAAATATGATCCTAAAAGATAATCTAGACAACAAAGGGTGGGGAGGGGGTTATGGTTTTATAATGTTTCACCATCTCTCCTTATCCTGTTGTATATTTTACCAATAGACATCAGGATAGAAATGCAACATCTATATTTGTTTTTCATATTGATTATCTGAGACTACATCTTTCAACGGATAAACATGGATACATCTCTATCATCCAGGATGTTGGGAAGGCTTACCATACACCTGCATGGGCTCTGCTCTGCCTTGTGAGGGGCAAGGACGCTTTTTCTTCTCATTTCTCCACCCCTCCCTCAATTTTTTACTCTGAAAGGGAAAGAATATTATCCCATTGCAAACTAGGCTTTGAAATGAGATCACTCTGGAATAAACCTATGGGTAATGTATTTTACATGAAAATGAAGCCATTGCTATTACAGGCCAAGTTTACAATGCATCGTGTTAAACATCGGTGCTCATTTCCATCTTACTTGGTACTTAGTAGATGATGATGATGACCCCCCCCCCCTTTCAGAATAGCAAGATTAATTGTATTGCTATACAATAAGTAAAGATTTCTACTAGTGTTTACATCATAATGTATGTTTGGAGCATGAAGGGCGTTAACTCATATACTTCAACACAGAGTTAATGCCCGTCTGGCTCTCAACAGATAATATAACGAAATATTGTCCAGCAAACACGAGGGTTTTTCTAATGAATTCTTGACCCAGGGTCCATTCCCTTTGTTTACATCTCATCAAGCACACACTACATGCCTACCTACAACTGGGCAGGGAGTGTTATGGACATGTGCTGATATGACCAGTCCGAGTTCTCTTGTACCCTCGAGCACTGCCCATGACTTCAGCCGACAGCAACATAAGATGCAAGATGTCCTCCTGCAGAATTAGGGCCTACATACAATGTTCCTTCCGATGATAATCTTATCACAGGTGTATATGCCCCTTTCGATATATGATGACTCTTTATGTGTTTCTTTACACAAATTTTAACTTCGTATAAACTTCATCTGGTGTGAATGACCAAATGTTTCTTGATTTGCGGCTGTGTTCCTGCGATCCAGGATTGAACATAGTACCCTGACAAGGGTATAAGGAGGAGAGCAGATGGAAAACGAGAACAAATTTTAACTTTGTATAAACCTTTTCTCATGTGAATGACCCATATGTGAATCCAGGCTATGTTTTAATTGATTGAATTTAGGGTCTGATAGGGTATAAGGAGGAGAGCATATGGATAAAAAGAGTAAAGATTGTCATCAGTAATCATCAATTAACACACTCTTAAGGCACATGCAGGTCACTCAATGAATGAGTTTTGCCCTCCTCAGCTACATCACGAGCGAGAGCGAGCGGTACCTGTGTAATTGATATTGATGACTTGAGGTCTCCACCTGGTACAGTCCCAATCTCCCCCTATATTGCAATCTCTGTCTCTGTCCGACTCACCAACTCCTCTCTCTCTCTCTCTCTCTCTCTTTCTCAGTCTCTCTTGTCTTCTCCAACTATAAATTTGCATATCTTTCTCCCTCTCTCTCTCTATCTCTAATTTTTGTTTTCCTTCTTTAGTTTTGTTTCTTTCTAGCTCTTTTCAGTTTTCATCTCCATATTCTTATTTTGAATTTAAATTTCTCTCACCTCCTTCTTGTTCTAAGTATGGTATCTTTATCTAACATCTATATTCTTTCATGGTCTATGCATCCTTCTTCCGTCTCTGCTTGTTGCTATCCTCCCTTTCTTGGTCTCATCTCGCCTCGTCTCTTCTCTTCCCTTCACCTTTTCTCTCTTCAATCTCAAGACTGTTAGAAGCTGGCAATCTCAAGACTGTTAGAAGCTGGCAACCTCAAGAAAACCTTTAAAAGTCCCCACCACTGCCTTCAAACAGAGTGAACTAACATGGAGGACTGTACTACTTGGTATTCTGCAAGGACCTGCAAAAGTGACTTAAGATATGCTGCAAAGGATAACTAAAGAAATCAGGCTGCAAATCAATCAATCTTCACAAAGGTTTTACCAACACACACATTTGGTTGACTTACAACATTTGAACTATTATTATCAAATTACCAAACCTGCATATCATTTATCTTGCGTGTGACATATTTAAAGGCAGCAGTTACAGTGTAAATTTTTGATTTTCCAGTCGGTGGTAATTTCTTTAAATTTACGTGATGACTTTTACAAACATATTGCCAACATATACTCAGTTGACTTACAACATTTGAACAATGATTAATGAATTATAACAGCTAAGCTAAGTTGTTCGACAGAATTTTCAGTTTATGGTACAGTGTTATCATTACAATATATGATATGAGTATGATCTTATATGACAAGAAAGGTAAGACCCCTTGGATTATTACTAAATCGACCCGATCACTATAACAGACAAACATCCTGTGACAATACAATGAGCAAAAAAAAAAGAAAATACATATTTATACAAAATATTTAACATTTTATTATTTGAATACATACTATAGTCCAAATGAAGAGTTATAAATGTACTATATACTTTTCACAAATCAAGTGTGGGTATTATACATCTTTCTTCTCTTCCACCCGGCACATATCGCTATGGTAACACAAGTAAGCAGTATCTCATAAAGCAGCCTGGGGAGCAGACTAGTTCATCCGGGGCGAGTGGGAAGTGAATTTAGCATCTATTTCCATTTGACCTCCTTTTTCCTCCAAAAAATACCATCAAATCCTCTTACTTCTTCTTGAAGCTATATAACGAGGTGTTGTGTACAGAATTACCCGTAATGTGTCATCAATGAGGATCGGGAGGAACCGCTCTTTAAAAGACTGCTAAGCCGGGTGATAATCGCAATCTGTGTCTCATGTTTACAGACGGGGTTGACGGCTAAATAATGCTTCCAAGTTTCAAGAGTATTTCACCAAACCTGTTGGTGTTATGTTGAATTTGCATAGTGCAGATTTGTTAGAGGTTTTTTCTTTTAAATATATGATAAGGTTCAATTAATATATAACAAACAATATGTATAATATATATACATATATATATATCAAATATGTATTATATATAACATCACAATGATAGCAAACTGAGCACAGTAGTAAAGTCATGATCATTTCAAGCTTCAACACCATGTTCTAATATTAAAAACTCTACCTTACCTGCTTTGCACTCTTGCAAAGGTGTTAATTGTCTATGGTAGCTGTTGAAAGAAAGACTTAGTTGCTATTTGTTGAAAGAATCTTTTTCTGTATAACTTACAAACCTATCCTCTTATACCATTTGGAATGTGACCACCTTTTCCCTTTTATTTCTCCTTTTCTACAACACCATAGAAAGGAAAATACAGATGCAACGAAATTTGCAAAAATAGTCAAAATTGACTAATTGCCATTATAGCACCAAACAAAGAAGAAGAAAGACTATTAGCTAAATTGGTCAGCCAATCATGACCTTAAATTCAGGACATGCATACTCCAAGTTTAAACCATTTATTGAGATTGTAAAGAGATATTATGCAAGAGGTAGTAGGAACTGCTTGCAAAAGTATTGGAACAATTATTTCTAAAAGGCATAACAGCATACAATCATAATGACATGTGATATAAACTTTAATAGAATTATTGATATCATTATTATTCTAGCTCATTTGGATTAATCATTGTTGGAAAGGAGGTGTTTATATTTTGCAATTTATTTTGTTCTGCCATCTTTTCCACATCATTCACATTCATTTACATTCCAATTTCTGATATCAGATTGGTAAAATATGAATGTTGAAGGCAAATTGTCTAAATATGAGACCCTAGGCATTAAGTAAACCTTACTCGCTTGTTTTATTAATCTTAAAGTTAATCTCGTCTAAACGCGTCCCCTTATTTCACCTAGATGTATCCTGTTATATTTCCAAGGCTGAGCATTTAATTACAAGCAATTAATAATGGCAATGCACTCGCAGTGATGATAAAAGTTCAAAAGTTGAAGTGGTCGAAAATAGATTTTCTCATTTTGTGATATTCCGGGTTGGGGGTTCAACCCTGAAAATTTTGTTTGAAAATGTCTGCAATACTTAAAATCCTAGAAATTAAATGATGAAAAATAAACAACTCCTAAAAGATCAATTTTTGATGGGTAAAACAGGTTGGTTTTGTTGGGCAGACACTGTCAATCAACATTGTCCTAATAAAGATTTCAGAAGGAATTGAAGAAAACCAATTTACCAATTTGTACATTATGGGAAGAGCAACTATAAGCACCAGGAAAACATAATTGAACCAAATCCATGAGCTCAACCAATGATATGTGCTACTTTTAAAATCAAAACTTAAAAAATAAACACACATTTTAATGAAGAACCATGTCACCAGTGATAAAACGGCCTCTCATAAGTCTTTCTTGGTTCATGAATCGAGCTCCTCTCATCAGACAGAATTTCATAAAAATGAAAACACACTCAACACAGCTTCTTCACTGACACTGAACCAGATTCCACACGTTCTGATGTCCACTGAGAATACCGACAGAGTCCAGCCTCCTAATCATCTGGAAACAACATCACATGTTTAATTCATCGCGGCGAGGATAAGGTAGCGATTAAGAGGACTGAACTTCCGTAAGCCATTAATAGATCATCTTCTTATTGACCTTAGCAATGGCTAGTCGGCGGTGATGAACTCACGCCTTTCTCATCAATCATGCAACTACTTTCAAGCCATAGTATCCTACCAAACGATTGTCTTACCACTCTATCCTGAAAATGAAAGATTTTCCACGTGATGTAAATTCAATGAAGTGTTATGAATCACTGAAATAGGTTGTTAAGCAATAGGCCTATATGAAATCCATGCATTCTATTGCCCTCCTCCTCCTTCAATTATTAGAATAAAATTGAAGGCTCATTATAAGATTCATTTTCATTCATTCATTCAATCATTCATTTTCGGTTCTCAAAATAACCATTCAATGGTTACAAACTAAAAACTCCAAAAAGTTGAGTAGAATTTTTGTGGGTACATTTATCTATATATTTTCCAACAGTTTCATAATTATTTTAACCTTGCAGTTGTCATTAGATAGTTCTTGTTTTCATTGAAATGATAGTTCATTTATTTGTATATATTTTCCAAATGACTATAGCAAAAATATATACAAACTTCCATTTAAATTTTTAGTGGAGAAAATTAATACTTACAACAGATGCTATTATTAATTTAAAATACATCTACTGAAAACGTGATTTATACCACATAACATTCAAAATTCATTGATGTTTAATTGTTGGAATTACATCCATGACAATGAAATCATGGTATGCTGAGAACATGAGATCATAAACTTCACGCAGATTCGGACTGGGGTTAATCGGTTTATCACCTGTAGATTAAAGCTGACAGCAACCTCACTGACCAACAGACACCAAATTAAACTTGATCTCCTGGATGTAAATTTGACGGTATTTAATACCTCATGTATTCTCTTAAACCACAGAGGGGTATCAACAAACCTCAATTAATCTAGATGAGCCACCAAAATACGACAACAAAATCTTCATTTAATTGAAAAATATGAAATAATGAGGGTGGTAAAAACAAAAATTAAATTTTATGGGCTGCTAGTTAGTCGAAAGTGATGTCCATGTTGGCAGCTGCACATCTACTTAAGTCAGCCTGACGGTTTTCAAACCAGTCAGAATTTAAGATAAATCTTTTAGATTTAAACCTACAGCCTATGATGAAGCACTCGCCTATTTGTCATGCTCATAACAGAGGCATTTACAACCATGTATGTGTATGCCATAAATCTAGACGAAATGGTCATAATATGATGGGGCAATCGGTCATTTAGCTCCGACCTGGGAAAAGAAATACATGAAGAAGAGGAATTCACACTAGTCAGAACTCTCAAACTATTGTAACAAACTGACTCTCAAAATAATAATGGAGAGAGAGGGAAATGTGGAAAGGGAATTGTAGAAGAGATATCAGGGAGGGAAAGAGGGAGAGAGAGAAAGAGAGAGAGAGAGAGAGAGAGAGAGAGAAAGAGAGAAAGAGAGAAAGAGAGAGAGAGAGAGAGGGAGGGGAGATAGAGAAATGCAGAGAGAGAGAGGGGGGAGCCAAGGAGAGAATAGTTGGAAAGGAGACAGAGAAACGGAGACAGAGGCACAGAGAAAAGAGACAGTTAGACAGAAAGACCCCCCAAAAAGACAGACAGACAGACAGACAGAGGTAAGAGAGAATAACTAATTACAAGGATAATCTAAGTCATAAGACATGTTTTTGTTTTCCTCTAACATATTAACAGTACAGTATTCAGATTCTTGCACTAGTCCAGGTGAGTTAGGATCAGTTCAGTAACACAAATTGTACAACCTGCAAAGAAAACACTAGCAGATTGGTCATTACAATGCAATAACTGCCAACAGATTTTTCAATTTTGAGAAATAAGAAAAATACACGACAAATACACAAAATGTAATATATACTATCATTGTGGGTGTTCGGTTATATTGCACACTTGCACAGTAACCAGATCGATGAGTGTAATGCTAACGGTAGATTCATCTTAATTCTCAAATTACATCATCAATCAGACAAATTGGGTCGTATTATTTAGAAATTGATACCAACTGAAGTGGAATTTGCCTTTTCATCATACCTAATCATATTCTCTATCTTTTAATCCTACTGAATTGGAAAAGACAAGGTACTGAAATTCGATTGGAAATATTGCATGGAAATAACTGTCTAGTTTTACACTACATTCTATAATCAAAAAAAGAAAATCAACATTGTGACTCCTCACTTAAAAAACAAAGTATCTAATATTTGTGATATGTTTCATCTTCGAAGTAAAATTTTGCACATCAAATATTTTCTTTTTCTTATAATTTGTATTTATCATTCACAATGTGCCAAGCCTTTCTAAAAACATTTGTTTGAAAACATAGCAAAACATAAGTATATTTAATTCCCACATAGAATTATATTTCTCATACAATTATTGTTTCTACATACAACAGTTGCTTTGATGCGCATTGGACCTTTGAGTCACATTGAGACCTTTTCCAAAGGTAATCTGCACTATCCAAGAACTGTCCTATTATCATTGTTATGTCGGACAAGCTTTTGAGTAAACCTCTGGTCATTTTTGACACATTCATGACCTGCAAAACAGCCTCAACACTTTTTCTATTTCTAGATGTATGGGTGGCTGATTTGTTTTGTTTTTCAAAGCAGCTAGACGATTTAAACTATTGATTCATTTACAGACAAAAGAAAAACACGATTACCTCGGTACATATTAAATGACAACTCATGAGTGAGTGGAAGTGCATTAGGTTATTTTACTTTCTGCACACTTCATACGCAACCATGTGCCTTTCTGCTACTGCCTTGCCGATGTTATGACACACCAAAAACCTTGTACCTGTTGCCTAGTGCAGCTTCCACGCCTTTCATAAATCCAGCGACGATATTGTATTATTGCAGGTCGGCATGCGTTCTTTCATCTTTAATTGCACTAGAATTGATCTTACTTGGATCAAGCTAAAATGAGCAAGACCTTGATGTGTTTCATTGGTTAATCACTTGGTTGGCTGATTGGAAGGCTGTTCTTATTCACATATTAAATTTTTCAAGGTCATCAATTTGTTGCCGCAAGTGTCTGCATCAGCACATCTTAGAAATTGAAATTATGATATTTTTTATTTTTTGGAGCTTTCTACATCCCGTAATAGTGATTTATGACAAAGGAAATTATATAAAATGCTGTTTCCTGAATTACAGACATAAGCCTACTTTAAGGGGTGGATATTAAAAATATGTTACCAATATGTCTAGAAGAATATGTAATTTCTATCAAGTAATATTGAGAAAAGATCATTTTGAGTACAAGTAATTCTTAGTTCAACTATGACATAATGACCAAAAGGTCAATTGATGGTTTCTGTATAATTTGTGATCTCAAAGTTTTAAAGGTTCATGACCTCACTGCTCCTGGTCCCATTTAACCATTAAAAACTTTGTAATCATTTGTTTCCACTCATGTTCCTGCTCAGATCAACTTTGAAATTAGATTTTTAATCCCAACCTGAAGTTCTGTTTCCACATTTAAAGATAACACCTTCAGCGGTTGATTGTTCAGGATAATTATTCTGGTTCAAATTATTCTGGTTCAAATTATTCTGGGTCAAAAGTTAAAAGCAATCCAAATAGCTGCATAAGATTAACCAAGCTTAAATCAATTTTCCTTTGCAATCTGTTGCCTTTAACCTAATAAAGCACTAGATAATTTGCAGAGTCATTTGCTCACAAGACAAACTACATAATGACCTAATGGGCGAAGGTAAACAACATGATCCCAAGAGAGATAGGAAACAGAATTGGCCCGGAAAAAAAAGATATCTCAAAAGGAGAAGACATCCCAGACCTCCAATTATCCTATCTTCTATAAAAAGCTCCCAATTATTGGACTGAGACATCTTTGAATTTTTAAGGTACAGTGCTATCTTGAGATCTAAACTTGATTTATTCCTATCTGGACCGAAACAGTCAGAATGTTTCTGTTTGGGAACTAATGAATTAAAGTAGAAATACTACTTTCCATGGATTTTCTTACTACAGTGAAACTTCTATATAAAGACCGCTCAAGGCGGACAACATATGTGGCCTTTGAAAGCAAGTAGTCCTGATGAGCAGATTTTCAAGTATATGCTTCAATGACAAATACAATTCAAAGGAACCCTCCTCCCAATGTAGTCTTTATATACAGGTCTTTCTAAACAGATTACTCCAGCAGCTTTCATTAGGCCTTCAAAACTCCATGAGGATGTTAAAATACTCTATTCCTCTGTGTATGTTTTCTTAGCTAAAAGAAATCTGTAATATTTAAAGTATTAAAGCAAATTAGATGTACGATCACAAGACTAAACACGGTCAAATCAAATCATTTGATTTTGTTTCATGTTGGGGTGCCAGCCAGGCAACCTTGATAACTGATTGGTTTGTCTAAAAATCAACTTTAGACGTCATTTACATCAGATCATACAACATTCACACAAAAGAATTATTAATACATGTACGTATTTAAAGACATTTATAGTCACAAAAATGTATGACTTTAAAGTGAAGTTCCCTGATGAGATGTTAAGTAATATGGCAAACAAAACTATGGCTAAGTTCAAGTTCTAGCTGTGATTCATGTATATATCTGTCCCTTCGTTCAGAATCAGGGTGCAAATCACCCAGAGGCAACTGTGATACTCTACTAATTCAGCTCACTGCTATTCCATAAAATATTTACAAGCAAGCGATGTGCTATATACAGACCTAGCTTGTGATGTATTAACTTGCAAATGCAACGAGTGTAACAGGAGTTAGAAGAGCTGTGTCAACTGTATACATTAATAGTAAAATGGCACAGACTTTCAAGAAATTAACTTAAGAGCAATTTGAAAACCCTATTGTTTTGCCTATAGAAATAATGCCTGGAATACTTAACACTTTCCAAAACGTGACGCACAGCGCTATTGAATGTGTCTAAGGTTTATTTTTTTCTACGTCTTTGTGATCCTGTTGAGGAGGAGGTATTTCATTCAACCATTAAAGTTCGGGTGACATCCAAATATAAGTTGATTCCTGTTGATGTGCAGAGGGCTGCATACAACTCATATTTTGTAATTCAAACATCTAAATATATTTCATAGATTTTTAAATATTTCTATGAAAAAATTCTCAGAACTGCTAAGCTCCAGCCTAAAAAAATGCTCCAGATCTCATTCATCTTGTGACATCATCTGTCAATCATTAGTGAGCTAATAAGAGACAGTGGTATGTAGCTTCACCAGAGCTGACTACCTGTTTACAATAGACCATGCAATACCAACATAGGAGTTGCTATGTCAGACGTGCTGTAGCATCACCAGGAAAAGAAAGGTAATGTTGAGGTATTGTATGAAAGAATGCAATTCTTTTGTGAGCATGTGCTGAGCTAGGGGAAGTTACATACCACTGTCTCTTCACTCTCTTGTTAGCTTACTGATGATTGACAGATGATGTCACAAGATGAATGAGACCTGGGGCATTTTTTTTTAGGGTGGAGCTTAGCAGGTCTGAGAATTTTTTTTTTAAAGTATCTAAAAATCTATGAAATATATTTAGATGTTTGAATAACAAAATATGAGTTGTATGCAGCCCTGCACATCAACAGGAATCAACCTATATTTGGATGTCACCTGACCTTTAATGACTACAATGTTATAATTTATGAATTAATACCCT
Organism: Mesocentrotus franciscanus; assembly: GCA_037976565.1. Classification (NCBI taxonomy): domain Eukaryota; kingdom Metazoa; phylum Echinodermata; class Echinoidea; order Camarodonta; family Strongylocentrotidae; genus Mesocentrotus; species Mesocentrotus franciscanus. The sequence continues at coordinate 36,840,673 of CP137668.1, read as the reverse complement.
ACCTTAAACATTCGCCTAGCTACCCATTTGCAACACACCAACATTTTGCAAACAAGTGCGATTCATTTACAACACGCAAAACTATCCACTGATTAAGGAGGGGTGAAAAAAAGCATCCATTATAAAAGTTTTTAAAGTTGCACTTTAAGAGGAAGGTCATTCATGCAACCGCAGAGGAATGGCAGAGTTAAAAGAGAAGAGAAAAGTATGAAAAGAGAGAGGAGGAAAATAAAATTGAAAGTGACCTAGAAAGTCAACTGACACCACCCAAGGAGAAAGAGCATTTTTTTAATGGGGGCTTTCACACTCCCTTTAAACTTCACACTTAAATGCAGCAGTCACACTTTCATGAAAAACCTAGCCGTAAGCACTAAAGTAAGACCATTTTTGTGATACAGAATGGGGCATGGCTGTCACATAACAATAATGGCATCTAGAAGGCAGTTATGGGGTCTACGTGGCGTTTCATAGTGGCAAGCCTGTAAAGCAGCAATTTCCAAATATTCAAACTTTTACCACATGAAATCAGCCCTGTCCGCTGTCATTGGGCCCTCGTAGCATTACGTGGTATCGCACGTTCCTTTTACATAACCATATGTGCATGGCATAACGTGGTGCTACATGGTGTCACACGGTTGTTTCCTAGAATCTACATGGCCTCAAGTGGTGGATAAGACCAGTTTCTTTGAGCATCTGAAATTTGGTAAGTGCATGGTTCTTTTGGCACTGTATGGCAGTTATGTGGACTTTAAGGGGGTTTAATTCACAGCAAAATATTCTTTAACGAAAATTGGCCACCAGTGGCACTTACAGCAGGGCTTTACGAGAAATCTGACTGTGGCCTAAAAGACACAGTAAACTTCAAGAGCTAGCTCTCTGTGGCTGATTTGAAAAGACAAAAACCATGGGAATGGGAAGAAAAAGAGACAATCCACTAAGCAAGTCATTAGTCAAACGGAACCCAAATTAGTTCTATCAATATCAATCATGACAGTGATCTACTGCAAGAATCATTTCCAATTCCAATGTTAACAGATTTCCCAGTTTTGAAACTCTGAAACATAAATTTCATCTATAATTAATCAGACGACCCATATTAATTATCAGCCTCTCTCCCTGTAGATTCCTTTGGTTCTTCCTCCACCCCACTGCTATCAGAGGCAATTGGGAGAAAGGCGTGAGTAAAGTGATGTTTTTTTAATCAATCAGGCACACAAATTGTCGATAGAAATTTGTAACTGATGATTTAGATGAGAAGTGCAGTTCTGAAATGGCAGGTTAAAAATCCATTATGGAAATACTTTGGCCTACTTTTTGTTAAGTCAGTAATTTTATATGATTTCATATTTTGTTTTGCATCCTACTTTGGAGGCAATGCATATCAAGTAATGTCAATTTTAACCAACAATCTAGGCTCCCCACTCATCCCCAAATCTGCAAAAAGGTTTCTTTTCTGAACATTGAAGGGAACAAGATTAAACATATTCCAATGAATATTGAATGTATATTTGGAAATCAATTTCCACTTTCTACTAGGCAAGTAGCATTCTTTGTTTGGGGTTCACGATAAAATGTAGTATAAACTTTTTTGTGACAATGACATACCACCAAAAGAAAAACAGTATATAAGGCATCCTATGAGGCTTAGAGGAGGAAAGTATATGTTTGAATTTTTGAGCTGGTGTGAAAAGACCTCATGGGTCAGGCCGGGTTTGACTGGGCTGGTTTTCTAGTGCAGCGTCCAAATTACTGTGTCACATGTTGTGATAATGACACACATGAACACGCTGCTAACCCACCAACCCAACGAACTACGAACGTACCTACCAAGGAACAAGGAGCTACGCTTAATCTAGTGTGTGTGTACAGAGGCACGTTAGAAACGAGATTTAACAGGAGAGGCAGAGAGAAAATAAGATGGGAGAAACGTGATGCTCCTACTATGCATACATGTCCGCATCATCCAGCAAACGAACAGCAATCGAACGGAATGCTCATGAGGAGCATGCTACATCCTCGGCTGCGATAACGCGCACATCAATTTCATGCATAATTGATGCGAAAACTGGGGTAGGAATAATGCCTACTGATCCATTGAAAGCGGTTGACGTATGCATCATAATTATATATTCATGGCCAAGAAATTCATGGTTATCCCCCAAAAAATTCAGTCATCATTTTTTTTGTTCATTCATGAGAAACATTCTCCACTACAGGAGAGGAAGCCAAACAGGTAGAATGATGTATACCTGAGGATTTAGCCAAAACCAAGGTAAAGAGGGAAACAACAGCTAGGTATCGTCATTAAAAATTCATATGAAAATATCTTGCATGATTATTAATTCAATGTGATACATCATGCGCTAGAAGGGAGACAAATACACCACAAATAGAAATTTTCTGAGCACGGTGGCACAATGTTTATCATCTGAATAAATGAGGCAATGACGTGGAAAATTATTTTTTTCTTTTGCCCGGCTAGCCCACCTTTTTGTCTTGATCAGGGGGTGTGAAATTTCTGTTTTTACCAAAACATTAAGTAGACAAACAATTTCCAATAACGCATTTGAAATAGTGTATACAATTGCGTTTGGCGAGGTTCATACTACATTATCATTTTTGGTTGTTTATTTTCTTCACCCCTCTTGCCTCAGTTTTCCACAAGGGTGAACAGAATTTCATAAATTTTCAAAAAGTACACCATCTCTCTTTGGTCATTACTGTTGCGCATCCTCTCTTCCACTGTCATGAAGCGTTTCTGTTACATCACTCCACATTTCATTAATATTTATGTTTTTGTTCATTTTGTCTTCTATCACATTTTTCTTCTCCCCCACCTCCCTCTTTATCTCTCTCTCTCTCTTTCACTCTCTCTCTCTCTCTCTCTCTCTCTATGTCTCTCTCTGTTTTCACCATCTATGGTCGCGTTTATCGACCAAATTTTTGCCTAGAATCAGCATTTTCAAAAGTCTTTCAGGCAAATTTTTAAGGCGATAAACGCAAAGCCCTATTTCAAAGGTCTTTAGATATGGGCATATTGTAACGCTGAAAAAGGTGCGTTTTGAATGTGACATACAGCCAGAATCACGTTTTTGAGACACGATAAACGCAAAGCTGTTTTGAACCCCACATACAAATCGGACCTTCCCATATAGCTCTATGGACCTTCCCAGGCTAATCCGCTTCCAGGGTATAAAACGGCGCAAAGCAGCTGCGCAGAGACAAGGCCTCTATTTTGAATCGTGAAGAGACGATAAACGCGACATCCCGAGAATCACGTTCGTATAGTGGGGTTCGATAGTGGGGTTCGATAGTGGGGTTCAATATGTACATATCTGATGGCAAGACCCGATAAACGCACCCTATATGTCTTCCCATTCTTACCTTCTCAGTTTTCTATTAATATCTCACTCTGTATGGTTATCAAATCCTTGACACTTCCTTCTTTTAATATCACTTGTTCAACAACACCAGAAATTTCCATCCACTGTTTGAGCTGCATAGCAATAGGTAATAACACGTACTGGGTAATATCCTCATCTCAAGTTAAAAAAGATGTACATGGAATTTTAGTGCTTCAAAACATTTCACATTAAGTCAAATTACAGCCACAAATGGGAGTTCAAATATAAATTCATATATAGATTTGTCTGCTGAAAGTCGTTGTGGTAATATAACCTAAACCATTTGCCACCTTTAACACCTCTCTGCCTTCATGAAACATGCTATAACCAGAAAAATGCTCAACAAAAGGGAATGATATCACTTTTTGTGTGCGTACACAACAGAAAAGACAATGTCAAGGCCTCAATCGCATTAATTTGCAATTCCTAAAGTCTTAATTTCTTCCCGTTTTTTGCCTTTCTATGCTCCATCCATGTCGTAGCTATGTTACAAGCTCGGTGCACTTTCATGAGACAAAACATTTATAAAGTTCATCTGAATAAAACACGACCCTTTCTATGATCCATGTCCTCTGATCTGTGTCTCTACATGTTTCTCCAGGCACGTCTTTCCCTCTACATCCCTACACATATATCCATGATATTATACCTCTCTCCATCTCCCCCTCCCCCTCTCTCTCAGTCTGTATGTCTGTCTGTCTCTCTTTCTCTCTCTCTCTTTCCATCTCTCCGCTGCAAGAATCTCTATTCTTATAATTTTCCTCTGAAAGAGAGTACACAGCAGACTGGACTAACTGCACATAACTTTCATTCTTATGGGCTTGCTTCCAATAATATTCAATACTTGCTTGGTATAATATACATGCCTACAAAGTATAATATATCTTTAAAGTATTCATTATGATCTTGTATCACATTGTACACTTGAATTTCTGTTCACAGTAACGCTCACATCCCTCGGTCAGTGACAAAGCTTTGCATGGAGTTTTACTAAATAAATGCACAATAGGAGAGCTCTTAATTTTAATACTCTTTACGAAATAGCTGCCAAAACTTCACCTTCTCCTCATTGTTATTCATCTTGTTCAATCTACATCTTCCTGCCAACTTCATTTCTTCTTTCCTTCACCCCCCATTCTCTCTCTCTCTCCCTCTCTCTCTCTCTCTCTCTTTCTTTTTTTTTGTGTTTTCTATCTCTGTTCCCCATAAATATTTCTCTCTCAAATGCAAGGCATGTCCTGATACACATGTCCTCATACACATGTCACTCTCTATAAGAAATATAAATACACATACCATCAATCATGCTTTCTCTGTGCAAACAGCAAACACAATAATCACCATCAAACCAGCATGACAAAGGAGACATACAATGAAACCAATAAAGGCATAATACGGACATACATTACGCACATTACACATGTACCATACACAAACTAACAATCAACGAACCTCGTTCAATCCTCAACGCCATTCACATGAAAAACTTAGGATCCCTGGTATGTGCCTGCTGCAACCTCAGGTTGACAAAGCATGCATGTTGCATGCCGGTGGAGCAAAAAACAGAGGCCCCGAGAGAAACTGCATCAAAACCGCATTAAACACACACTGGAAAATAGAGAAAGAGGCGAAATGGCCTCAGGGCTACAAAATCATGTTTTGCTGTTTCATCTTTCATCCAAAAGGAAATGTGAAAACAGAAAGGAAAGGCCCTTGCACTTGCCAATTGAGGCATGCACGCATAGTCCTCACTAAGGGCCCAAAGTTTACCTACATGCGGTTTTGTCATCAATGCTAAATTAGAACGATTAACCTCGGTGATCCTTACGCACCTCCTTCGGAAAAACATTCTACCGTTCTACAATCATGCCGCCAACTGTGTATGTATGCTCCTTTGCATCGGTGTGGATAATTATATGTTTGGATATACTTTGCATATCACATTCTGGAAAAATAATACAAAAATTAAAAAATTAAAAAAGAAAATACCCATCATGTGAGTGCTTATGAGATGCAACCAACTTTACTACAGAATTTGATCTGTCCAACTTGGGTAATCTTTAACAAAAAAAAATGGGCAATCATCATCAAGTGAACTGCCCATAACTTTGTCAAAAATATATTTACTTTCCTGGTCGTTAATTTCTTTACTGTATATTATTTTTACACAGTATTTATATTTTCAGTAGCATAAAATTGTATATTTTCTGTACAAAGTGCTGCATCAACTTTTCTTCTTTTCTCAATCAAAGATCTGCTTTAATTCAGAACCTCAACCTGTGCGAGAGTTGAACTGGAATAGACATGAAAAACACTAAAACACCTCTATTTCAACGTTCTTACGCACACAAGGCGATCAAAATATCTATATCTATAATACCCATCTATGGCAGAGTACATTTTGCCTAAAGTCATCCATCACACCGTAATCTCCTGCATTCATTTTAAATTATTATCATCCATTTCAAAATATAATGTGAATGACTCTAGGGGGCTTTTACCTGCTCTATTGCACATGAGACTCTTCTGGGGGCCCATTGCCACTGAAAACGCAACTACACGTGACAGGATAAATTCACAGTCACAAAATGCATATATGCTAATAACAAGTGACACACCAAGTACCTTTCTAATACCGTGTGCTCTCATAATCCATAACATACAACAAGCACATTGGTAACAGATGAACCAATCTAATTAAGACTCAATTGGCGAGGGTAAGAAGGGTGGGCCAATTTGAGTTTTGGATGTGAATACAAACCCATGCTCTATACAAAGCGGATAAAAAAATCATCCTTGCGTGAACTACCTCCTAAAACCATTTTGCGGCACACTTTGAAGAATGATTCAAACCTATTCATTCATAGAGTGCCTTTATAGATATTTGCGCAAGGGGGTATATTCATAGCCAACTTCACATCTGCTGGTGCGACTAGATTACTGGAACAAATGTGACATTGACATCATTTCTCCTGACCTTGATTTTCTGAGAGGTGGGGAGAGGGGCGGGAAGAGACCATGGGGTACCTAACCATGAAGAATGGGGATCTATTTATCGGATCCGAATAACTGGACTGGTTTTTAGCCGCTTGATTAACCCCTGACACCTTTTGCGCCTGCACCTCGCACGTAAAGGTCACAGGAGCATATGACATGGGTCTTGGATGATGCTCTTAAAGGGAATGCACGCCATGATGCCTTCTAGCTAGGTGATATCCTCACCACATCGGCTTGATCCATGCCCGCTTGGACACTCTCTATATGCCCTCTTCTCTTTATCAAAAGTTCTATGGAATATCAGATGTATTGTTTGGTTATTCCACATCAATTCAACATATCAGTTACTTCCCATTTTTTCAAAAGAGATTTCAAAATAGATAATACCAAGTGGCAATAGAGATGTTGAAAAGCAAAGAACCAAAGAACATCTTGATGCCTGCTGTGTACGCACTCTCTCAAAAAAAATATGTTCAACTCTCACTAGGAGAAACCACATATTGTTCACAATTCAACCGCTTATATTCATTATCCTCCAAGCAATATCGTTTTGAAATAGCACTTACAAATGTTTCAAGGATTTATCAATTCATGAATATTTATCAGGTTTAGCCATGGTATTCTCTGCATTAAATTTAATCGTTTGTTGGAAACACTGCTATAAAAATTCTTGTTAATATGCAGACAAGTTCTTGATTTGTATTTTAAAATGACAAAACAACGACAAAATATTCTTTGTAGTCTTAGAAAGCCACTACAAATAAGACAATTTCAAAATGATTCCCTTCACCAATTTGTTTCCCTGCAGCACAATTAATTGCCCAAACCTGCTGATAAAAATGCCACCAATTTGTCTCGCCACTTGACCTACACAGAACCAGAAGTGGTTCCATGCCCATTTCAATGCTTGCTTGCATAAATTGCATATGGATGTCATTGTGGTAAAGACTTTCAAATTGTACGACTTAACAGCAGCAAAGTTGTACAATCGATTCAGAAGACACAGTGCAACCAAGATCGTCTTTCCACTTCACGGCCAGAAACCGTGACGAACTCCGGGACAGCCTTCCCCGTCCCTCTTGCGTACAGACAGCTTCCCGACTCTCATCCTATCTGCAATTCCTCCGTGAGTGAAGAGCATGTTATCTATGCTGATGTATTAGGCACAAGGTATTTGAAGACTTTCAGAGACACTTTTTAAGATAAGACACTGACCTATATAACTAATATTGCTTCAGTCATTGAGGGGATTGGAATAGGAATGCATTTACATATGATTACGACTCTTGCGGTGAAGACCTTTCCATCAAGTACAGGAAAAGTCTTAAGTGTGGTACAGCCCTGACAGTGGACCTCCCCACACGTTTCTCCTCTTTCAGGCGATATAATGTGACCATGGCTTTCATGTAATGATGTAAGTACATTTGAGAAGCAGAAAGGAACACAGCTACCAAAAATATGAGAATCAGAAAGGCACAAGATCTGCTTTAAGGCTAAGTAAGATCCATACAAATTTTTTTTGGGTCAGAAGAATTTGGAAACTTATCTACTGAAGGTGAATGTCAATTTTCTAAAATAATACAGCACTTAATACTTGTCCCTGTTATGAGTATAAACAATTATCTTTCTTTTCATATTTTTTTCTTCAAAGAAAGCTGCCCTAATCAGCTGGCAACTTACATGTAACTCCACTACAACTGTATATATGCTTTCAAAACGGAACACTTGTTGATAACACTTTTTTTCTTCCAGTTAAAGGTTGATTCATTGCTGTTTCCGGAGCAGAAAACGAGATACCATGGAAGTTATACTTTTTATCATTGATTTAAACAAGGTTAAAGTCTGTCTCTATCTCATCTTCTGCCATACATGAAAACTAAAATATCCATCAATGTATATTCCAAATTCATTCCCCTTCTTCTCTCTTACATACTCTCTTCGTGCTGGGTGCAGATACAGAATAGAAAAGAAAGGACTGAAATCAACCAATTTCATTCTCCTTTTTATACTTGTAACCTAATCGTTTCTCCACCCTACCTCCCTCTATCCCTCTTGTTTCCTCTCATCTCATCTCCTCTTTTCTCCTTTCCTTCTTGATCTCACACTCACTATCGGTCTCTACACATGTATATCTCAACATATCTCATACTCTCTCTCTCTCTCCCTCTCTCTGTCTGTCTGTTTGTCTCTGTCTCTGTCTCTCTCTTCTCTGTTATCACTTATCCCATCTATTTACTTTAATATCCAACTTAATTACCCTTTCTTTCTTTCTTTCCCTCCCTCCCTCCCTCCCTCCCTCCCTCCCTCCCTCCCTCCCTCCCTCCCTCCCTCCCTCCCTCCCTCCCTCCCTCCCTCCCTCCCTCCCTCCCTCCCTCCCTCCCTCCCTCCCTCCCTCCCTCCCTTTATCTTAATCTGTTTCTCATATGATCAATGACTCACCTGTTAGCCAGAGGTAAGGAAAGCAACATCGTGTTGAAGGCAGTCATGGAGGAAGATGGAAGCCAAGAAAAAGAGAGAAAAGCGAGAAACATTTCATTAATAATTTGCACATTACTAGTTCTCTGTCATGAATTACTAATGCAAATAAGAATGATTGTCGCGTCACATCTGCATCAGTTAAATCAGAAAAAACACCAAATATGCAGAGGTGTAGAAATGTTACTACTACAACACTAACATCATGGCAACACAAACTACTGGGGCTCCTATATCTTTCAACAAATTTTGTTCAGAAAATCAAATATCAATCATGTTCTAGCAGATGCAGGAATTTAGGAAAGTGAATAACATTTTTTTTTTAAAGATTGTATTCTGATCAATGCATTACTGCAGACACCTTTAATAAAGGACAGACAAATTACTGGGATGCTTTGTATTAAACAGAAAATCTAGCTCTCTTCACCCTTACTTGTCAAGTGTGTTTGCAAACTTGACCTAAAAAACATTCTGAAAATACTTCCAGCAATCACCAATACATTTCTCACTCTGCTGTTAACCTGCTGTCTGTGACACCATTGACTTGATTTTAACACAATGTTTATTCTAAATGTTTAAATAGTAGGCATACATCTAAATTAGAGGTAGATCCTTATGAAAATACCTTACCAATAAAAGTTACAGTTAAGGTAATAATGTCCATCCCCATTGTAAAATACCTGTCACATAAATACTACTTGGTATGTCAGAAATCATATACTAACTGTCATAACTACTAATACCATTTTTCATCTCTTGATAAATCCTTTCACTCCTTTCCACTTCAAATGGTTTATTAATTATTAAAAAATGTCATTCCAAATCTGTGTTCCAAATTGTAGATGTTTTAAAATGATAAAAATTGGAGACATATATAAAATGCAAACTTATTGACTTATGAATATAATTACTAGAGTTGAGTAAGGCGGAGTGTTCGAATTAAGTCAGAAGGGAAGTGACCTTTTCACAATTTAGAAATAAAAATTAAGAAATGTGCCTATTTGACAATTTAATAGTACAAAGAATAGTAATATCATAAAAAGAAATGCTGAGTTTTACGTTAACTGTTAGTTGCTGTTCATTATCCAACGTATGAATGCAAATATTTATAGAATTTAATCCTTAAATTATTCAAAAGAACTAAAAGAAAATCATGAAGTTGAGTATAAATTGTTTTTTCATTTTTATTTGGCATCACTTGTTTTAATAAGTTTTGGAATGGGTATAACAACAAGCAGGGATTCATTGAAAAGGATAACATGATAAGCAATAATAATCAACAGAAGGAAACTGGTTATATAAATCTTCATCAATAGAATAAAAGCAAATTGCATTCCTTTTCACACCATAACTATACAAATCCTCATTTTCTTGGAGACAAAAAAGATTACATATAAGCATTCTTTTCTCAGAAATATCTGAGACTATTCGATATTGGAAGAAGAAAGTTATTATTGATTGAACACCTAGTGTATGATTTGGAAATGCAAGCTTTTCAAACAACTTATGTACAACAATTTTGACAAGATACAACATTTAAGATGAGAAGTCTCTCAGCCAGTCCGCTAATTTGTCAAGTTCAACAGTGTAACTTAATCCTAAGAGTATATTTCATTGTCTAGGTTATAAGATTACAACATCTCATTGACAGCGCTTTTTCTCGCCGGTACGTAGCCGGCCAGCCAAATGCAATTTCAAGAATCCAAGATGACGGCGGTAGAAAAGTAAACTGAAAGAGTAGCCAGGACCACAAACTGACACTATTCACTCACAATGATTGATTGGCAGGGGCCTTGATTAAACGGTCAATATTGGATAACACAACATCATCGGATATTAACTTGCACTTCTTTTATTTCATTCAGGAGTTTGGGGCTGCTGCGAAGACACCACATTCGCCTTCCGTTCAACGTGATCAGCACGTTCCCAGATCAGGTAAAACAAAAGTTCTCCTGCAGTGCATTGTGGTAGTGTATACTGCACAAACTGACAAATCGATAGTCTATGAAGAATAACTTCCTTCAGCGAATTCTTACAACTTCTCTTCTTCGGACACTGGTTACAGGATAAAAAGCTGGACGCTAAGGAAAATGAGTGACTATTTTACAGACACCTTCAAGGATATATATTTATTTTCAGATATTCAAAGTCTAAAACCTAAAACTAACTTTAAATTAGACCCAAACTACACTCAGACTTCACTCAAACTACTCCAAATGACAGCGTCAGGGTATGTGGCTGAAAAAATGTTCTGAAGCAATAGACTAGCTAGCTGAAGCCAGCAGAAAGGATCGTGTGAGAGGCATTTTGGCAGGTGTTGGCTGCGTTCCAACAGACAGACAGACAGGCCAGAATGAGCGGCACGCTAACCCAAACAGTTTCCTCGCTGACATGCTGTACAATCCTCATAGTCTGCTCGGACAGTCTCTTGATTGAAACCCAGCACGCGCTCCCTTCAACAGTACTCCGACATATGCACATTCGGATGTGAGAATGTTAATAGCATCAAAGAATGTTGATAGCATTCGAAACGAGCAAGAGGCCGTATTCTCTTTCTCTGTATTATTACGGGAGGGAAGTATCATTGCTCTTACATTAAACAAGGGAATTATCATTGCTCTTACTTTAAAATCCATATTGCAAACAATCCTTGCCCTTCAACATACACCATATGAAGTTCACATCTGAAAAAAAATATTTGCTCTCTGCATGCACACCAAATAAATGAAGTACAATGGATTTTTGCATGTGGATCAATGATCAATTACATGCGATTGTCTATGACAGAAATATTTGTATTTCTGGTAAGCCTGGGTCGATACAGCTTGGTGCCCATCAAGTGGATATTCCAATTTAATTTAATAGACAGCATAGGCCTATATGTCTTTCCCTTAAGGCTTCTAATCATAAGATATGTTTTCTGAGATTGCCAATTAACTAGCAGTGTTGACTTGAACTGGTCTATATGGAAATTCGTCGATGAATTTCAAAATTTATTTTTGGAATTATGTTTAAAGTTAAGATCCAGAAGTATTCTGACCCTCTAAATTAAATAACTTGCATCTTGGTTTGATTTTTGTTTAAATTACCTTTCAATTCATATGATACGTTTATAATATATTGTGCACATGTATTATTTTTCATTCAATTCGTTTGAACAATTGGTTTGATTTTTGTTTAAATTACCTTTCAATTCATATGATACGTTTATAATATATTGTGCACATGTATTATTTTTCATTCAATTTGTTTGAACAAAATGCGTTCATTTAGGTCTTTTGTAACAAATATTTAATAACATAAATCAAAAGGAAATTATGTGTCGATATTTAACAGAGAATCTCACATTAGTTAATAATGGTATTAAAAGCAAAAGAGCATCAAAGAAATTGGGCTGTATGACAGATATCATTAAAGCATTTGGAATACTATTTCTGAAGCATTGTCTCAAAACGAAATATGGTATGATATGACACAAAATTAGGTTGGTATGCACGATCACATAAAGCCTGAGAATTTTTTTGAAAATGACAGTAAAAATAAAATGATGTACTCCTATGAGAATATCCTATAACCATATAATGTACCTTTGCCCTACAACATTTGGCAAAAGGGCAAGGACTCTGAATATTCACAAGGTTCATTCCAGATGTCACTCATTTCTCTAAATTGAAGCCAAATAAAATATCCATTTTAGAACATGCGTTAACACATCCCTCTTCATCCCTCCCCCTCAATAGAAAAATGTGTGAAAAATATGGCATTTTATTCAATAGGAGTAAAAATAAACACCGGTCTAATTCTCTGTTTGCCTTATATATCTTGGATAATGCTTCAGCCATGATGAATAGCCAATCGCCAGCATCCGCGCTTCCACTGGACACAAAGGAATGGAGGTCTGAGAGGTGAGGGGTCGGTGATGTGGAGGACAGTAAAATGGGTCGGTCTTGCAAACACCACTTTACTTAAACAGCATGAGGTTTTAGACTCTAAACAGATTATTGGTGTTGACGAAATACTCTACCTTCTATTGATGATGTCATAATAGGGGAGTGAACTGTATTGATTCAGTCGATAAAACACTGTGATATGTTACTTATTTAATATTTCACAAAGTATAGTGTTTAAATCAGCTAATTAGACTGTGAAAAGAAGAGAAAAGATGTAACCTTACTTATGAAACACGATCGATCGCAACTACTTTTGAAAAATCAACCTAAGGCCATTTTAATGGCCTTGCATCGCCTTTTGAAACGTGTGAACATTATGATGACATATTTTGTAATCTGAACTTGATTTCTATGGGACATACAATAGAGTATTGAAATTGGACTTGAGTTTATTTTTCTTTAAAGCAGTTGTGAGCAAGTTCTAATGAATCTAACAATTTTGTGTGATGCTTCAAACTTGCTTAAGAATTTGAGATAAGTTCACAATTCAGGGATTTCATTTTCACTTCAAATGTTCAATTGCATCTTTATAACCTACACGTCTATGTTCTTCCTAATATATTCATGAATACATTCCCTATCCTACTTCACTGGATTACAATATTAAAACATTCTCAATCTCATGTTGGCTGCTGGAAGCCATAAGGACATCCACTCATATTATTTTGAACATACTTTATACCCTCCTGGGGCCAAAAAAGATGGAAATGAAATTTTTTGTGTCTCTTTAAACAAACTTGATTCACTTTTACAGTATCGCTTTTATATGATTACATATAAGCTTTTCCTCATCTATATTCATTTCTACATAAATTCCGTTTTACATTTGAAAACGAACTTTTGTTGCTTTCTCATCATTTTCCCAAACCATATCCGTCTTATTTGCAATATCTCTTTTCTCTCAATCTCCCCCCCTCTCTCTCTCTCTCTCTCTCTCTCACCTCCTCTTCCTCCTCCCTGTCTACATTTACCCTACTTTATTTTCCTCCTACAACGGACTACATTTCACCTTCTCCTTCCTCTCCTTGCTTCTCTCAAACTCTATCTCTCATTCTCCTTCCTCTCCTTGCTTCTCTCATACTCTATCTCTCATTCTCCTTCCTCTCCTTGCTTCTCTCATACTCTATCTCTCATTCTCCTTCCTCTCCTTGCTTCTCTCAAACTCTATCTCTCATTCTCCTTCCTCTCCTTGCTTCTCTCAAACTCTATCTCTCATTCTCCTTCCTCTCCTTGCTTCTCTCAAACTCTATCTCTCATTCTCCTTCCTCTCCTTGCTTCTCTCAAACTCTATCTCTCATTCTCCTTCCTCTCCTTGCTTCTCTCAAACTCTATCTCTCATTCTCCAATCCTATTCCAATGATATTTTCTCTGGTCTAATTTGACAACTGAACTGGGTAGTCTTAATACCAATACATGTATATTCTGTTATGATGAGTGATTACAACTCATGAATACAAATGTGTGCCAGGAATAATTTTTTGAGAATTAATTCCTCTCCATGATGACAAAGGATTTAAGGTTATTGGGTTCTATGCCTATCAGCTGTCACCGGAATTATGTCTCTTCAGCTAGCAAGTAATCTTTATAGCCTTTTCCTTGGCAAAAATGTTATTAAGATAATTATAATGTACAATATACAGCAGGTATATGTTGTGTTTTGATGATATATTAAATTCTGATTTTGTTCTATTTCAGTTGGATAGCCCTATCATTCAATTCTGTTCTTCCCATGGGCCCTGCATAAACACTTTTTAATTGGGGGGGGGGGCTCCCAAAATGTAATGCAAGTCCAACCCTGCAAGGGATTAAGACATTGATAACACAGACATTCAGTTCATACAACGTTACCATTTGATATTAACAAATATAGTTTTTTGTCCCTTTCCCTGGAAATAAAGTGAATAACATACTGGTATTAAAATTGCATAATATTTGTTTTGACAATATTGATTCATAACAGGCAACAGATAAAAAATAAGATATTCACTTTGCTCCTATAATTATAAAAAACATTACAGTCGATGACTGAGGATAAAGCCCAACAAAATATAACATTGGATAGGACGAGATTGAGACCAGCAAATCTTCTAAACTAGATATATTGCCCAAATTTGATTACGCGTTTCCATACCATCAAATGTTCATGGTACTTCTGGAATAAAATAAAATGAAATGAAAGGAGAAATGTCTGCAATCTTTTCTATTTTTACATCAATGTAATTTTGGGTATGTCGCCATTGGATGCCCTTATGGCTCCAAACAGACGATTTCTTGAATGCGCCCTGCAAACAGGACTGGTGCCTGCCACAGTCCGTTTTCTTTTAACGTCAGGAATTCAATTATTTCAAATGTTTGTGTACTGTCTGTTCAGCATTTCCCCCATAGACTAGTAATAAATAATATAATCAAATGTGATTGAAGACCAAAACACACAAACATAAAATACAAATAAATATATTTGTGAAAGAAAAGACAATTCTAATGCTGTACCTTTCTAACTTTAATCTGCAAGCAATTAAATTGATTATTAGTGATGAAACCAATTTCTACATCCCTTATTCCTAACTCTTATAAATAGACATTACAAAGATTCAATGTGATACTTAATAAAAAATGCTTTACAAAACTACATTTCAAAAACTTGTATTAAAAAAATGTGTATTTGACTGAAATGATAGAGAGATAAGCATTTTTAGGATATATTTCTAATTTGAGCAACCGGTTTAAAAAGAAAGGCTTGCACCAAACTGTCAATGTCACTGCATTCCACTAGCAAGTGAAGGAGCGTGGATGTTGCTGAAGAGGAAACGTGCTTAGCATGAGAAGTATGAATATAACCCCACACCTCGGGGCAGGTTACGCTATTAATATGGATCTTTCTTCTTATGTTCTAGAGAGACAGAGGGATAGCCTGAATCACCACCTCCCCAGCCCAGCTCCCGAATTTGAGAAATGATAAAGGAGGTAAGGGGACAGAGAGAGGAAATGAAGGAGGAGCGAGAGAATCGTCGATGGAGCAAGGTTAATGACTTGCATCACTTGAGTCAAGAGGGTGCGACATGGACAGATGACCATGTTCACACTTTCATTGTTTATCGTTAACTATTACTCTTGTGGCAATGAAGGAAAACCTCCAAGTCTGATGTGTGAAGATTGTTCGTGATGAAATTCACAGCCTTCATAATGTATTAGGCAAAAATATGGACTATGCTAAACCCATCAAATGCTAATTGATTATTTGGATCCCTATATGTTATGGCAAACTTGTAAATAAACACATTATTAGACAGTACGTTGAGTTGAACGTAAATGCAACATGTCAGACGATTCTTCTAAATCTGTGCTGGAAGTGTCACAAAAATGCAAGATTCTATTTGCATTTTTTGTGGCCTGATTTTTTTTCTTCCTGACATCATAGACAATGATATTGTTAATGAGGCAGGTCATCTCCAGACTGGGGAAGATGCTTCATGACTTGGCCTATCATCAACCTCTTGGATAAAATTAGATCTTAGTACAACACATATTTCCCTCTGACTGCAGCACCAGTCATCTCTGGCATAGTATTTAATGGGTTAAAGACAATACCATAAGTAAGGGTGTGAACAGATCATGCAGGAAGAACTAGAGATGATCTTGAACTTCATCAATGATGTAGGTCAGGTAACTCATCTCAAGTCTTTTCCCAGCCAGTCTCCCATGCCAGTCAGGATGACGACCTTGTCTCGCTGACCATGGGGTGGTGGATGGGATGTACAAGGTGTCTAAGAAATATATCGGATCCTTCATCTACACTGGGGGAAGAGCTAGAGGTCATCTTGAACAGTCAGGATGACAACCCTTTGAGCTGAACATGGGGAGTGGTGGGATGTTTAGGGTGTCTAAGAAAATAATGGGCCAGTCTCCCAAGCCAGTAAAAATGGCAATCTTGACTCTTTGACCATTGGGTGGTGGAATGGACGTACAGGGTGTCTATGAAAATGATGAGCCAGTCTCCCAAGCCAGTCAAAATGGCAATCTTGACTCTTTGACCATGGGGGTGGTGAAATGGATGTACAGGGTGTCTATGAAAGTGATGAACCAGTCTCCCAAGCTAGTCAAAATGGCAATCTTGACTCTTTGACCATGGGGGTGGACAGAACACACATATAATACCAACAGTACATAGATTGTAGGTTGGTTGTACAGGGTGTTTAAGAAAAAAGATCAGTTCATTTCTGTATAGAAATGGTTGATGGGTCATTCCATGTCAAATCACCCAAAAAATCTGAAAATCTTAACCCGACCATTTTTGATTTTGATGAAACTTAGTGTACTTGTTGAGTGTGATCTCACAGCACCAAATCTCAAATTTTAGGTCAATCGGGTGAGGGTTTGGGAGATCGGCCCACCAAATTTTGAGATTTTTGCAAAAATGGGGTGGCAGGCCTACCTTTGAACCCTTGTATCTCGGAACTAATGGGTCAATCTTCACAAAATTGGTATTGTTGGAAAGGGTATTCAATAAGGATTCCAAATCTGCCATCATTTTGAAGATTGATACATGTTGGGGTACTTTGACCTCTTGACCTAAGATTTGACCTTGAAATTGACCTTGTGGATCACGTGACCTTGACAACATTTTTCATGAAATGTAATCTCTGACATGTTCACTAAAACATATAAAAGTTTCAGAGATATAATATTTTTTGTTTAGGAGCAATAAGGATTGAAAGCATCCATACTCACAGATATTCACAATAAACCCTATTATAATGTATACAATACATGCAATATGCACTGTACAACATACATCTTCCACATGCTTTTTGTTCTAGTCATATCCATCCTAAATGTCAGCAGTACTTAAATAGAAATATAATGAGAAGTTCATATAGGCCTAAAGGGTTAACAGGATGTATGGCTTCAGGCCTCTGAGTCGGTTCTAGGACAATTACCCCTGGAAATTACCCCGGAAAACTACCCTCTAAGGACAATTACCCCCCTATTCGTTAAAGGGAAGTCCAGTCTGATAAGTTGGTTTTAATCAAAGCAGATTTTTTTCGGGGTAATTATTCTTGAGGGTAATTTTCCAGGGGGTAATTGTCCTAGGGGTAATTTTCCGGGGTAATTGTCCTCGGGGGACAGCTTGTCCTAGGAGGTAATTTTCTGGGGGTAATTGTCCTCTGGGTGTGATAGTCCTTGGGGTAATTTTTTTTGGGGGGGTAATTGTCCTCGGGGGGACATTTCCTGGGGTTAATTTTCCAGGGGTGATTGCACAGGGGTAATTGTCCTAGAACCGACTCAGAGGCCTGAAGCCATACATCCTGTTAACCCTTTAGGCCTATATGAACTTCTCATTATATTTCTATTTAAGTACTGCTTACATTTAGGATGGATATGACTAGAACAAAAAGCATGTGGAAGATGTATGTTGTACAGTGCATACTGCATGTATTGTATACATTATAATAGGGTTTATTGTGAATATTTGTGAGTATGGATACTTTCAATCCTTATTGCTCCTAAACAAAAAATATTATATCTCTGAAACTTTTATATGTTTTAGTGAACATGTCAGAGATTACATTTCATGAAAAATGTTGTCAAGGTCACGTGATCCACAAGGTCAATCTTCAAAATGATGTTAGATTTGGAATCCTTATTGAATACCCTTTCCAACAATACCAATTTTGTGAAGATTGACCCATTAGTTCCTGAGATACAAGGGTTCAAAGGTAGGCCCGCCACCCCCATTTTTGCAAAAATCTCAAAATTTGGTGGGCCGTATCTCCCAAACCCCTCACCCGATTGACCTAAAATTTGAGATTTGGTGCTGTGAGATCACACTCAACAAGTACACTAAATTTCATCAAAATAAAAAATGGTCGGGTTAAAACCATTGGGTGATTTGACATGGAATGACCCTGATAGCAAAGGAAAAGAGGACTGGATGCACAGGATGTCAAAGCTCTGGTATGGGAATTGTATGTCGAGAGAACATGGCTATAATTCATTCTGGATTGTTTATCCTGCAGTAGATTGTTTGAACCAGTAAAAAAAAAAACTCACAAAAACTTGCTGGAAATCATCTTCAATCCAATAAAAACCACAACTCTCATTTGCACATAGTCACCTGTGTTAAGTACATGGTGTCTGGCCTACTTACTTTGATTTCCTTATCTTTCTATGCTCATTACTCAGCCCCTATACATTTTCTACCATTACATGTCATTTATTTGTAATCTTGAACATTCAGTGTGAGTTTTGTTGGATTCTGTGAGAATTTATTTTTTATCAATACCAGAACTCAAGCTTATCTTTAAATGGGGACTGTTGACTGGGTGTACAGGGCGTCTTAGCAGCTGGCCAACTCACGATTTTTAAAAGCTAAAGAAGAAGTAAGACTGTGTTATTGCACATGTCTAATAATCAGCTCCCATTAGCATAATGTGGCACAAACTGTTTACCTCTGTTCATGGGGAGATTAACGGGAGAATGTGTGGATCTAACAATAATAATAATAATATTTGGTTCTTGTATAGCGCATATCACATTTAAACGTCTCTATGTGCTTCCAATTTTGGAAATAATTACCCCGGCTTTAGCCTAGCTGCCATTACCATGCTCTAGCATTTCAAGGAATTAATTCCTGCCAGGTACCCAGTTACCTCACCTGGGTCGAGTGTGGCAAATGCAGATTAATGTCTTGCCAAAGGACATTAGTGCCATGGCGGGACTCGAACCGTGGACCTTGTGATCCACATTCCGATGACATATCCACTCGACCACGACACCTCTACAAGTTGAACAAGTTGAATAAAGTTATTCATTATCACATTTATACATCCAGATTTTAAGTGAAGTTAGATATTATCTGTTTAAAAATAAAAAGAAGTATAAACAACAAAGCTTGATCTCATAAAAATAAGGCAAAGCTAGATGATAATTCAAGTTGTATGCAAACATCAAGTTTGATGAAAGCATTCATAAGAATTTTTCATTAAAAAGTAGAAAATAGGCAAACTTTGTTTTTTGGAAATCAGGACAGATTTTCTCAAAATATCCTATTTCTTTTATCTGGTCAAAGAATTGTACATGTATGAAGTAAAAAGGAAAGACAAGAAGATTATTTTTGATATATTTATAGGCATCCATACATCAAAGATCTTAAGGAGAATATGAGCAGTTCACCAGCACAATCCTGATATCTTTTTTCCCCAGGTTTTCTTCGATGATGTGAATGGTTACCATGGTAATTTAACCTTTTCCATTACATTCCTCAAAGATCACCAAATGTTAAAAAATGCATCAAGATTTCCTGGAGCGGCACCCTGCAGATTTCAAAAGGCAATGAGGGCCATTTGGAATCCTTTCTTCGTCCTCTGGAAAGTCATCTTCATCTCCATAATGAACACACCTCATGTTCCTGCCGCATCAACAGATCAAATACAACGAGGCTCGTTGCTGCGGACATATCTGCATAATTACTGCCGTAACCTAGATAAACTAAGTCCTCACAACGGCACAAGATGAGAAGTAGTCACACCGCAAGAAGCCCCCACGCCTTAACTCTGCAGATCCAGATATGGTAATCAGCCGTGCTATTCGCAGACACAGACTGCATGTCATTAGCGAGTCCTAAACATCAATTTTAAAAAGCGGCTACATCAACACGGCGAGAGAAATCCGACACCTCCAATGGCAGGATAGAGATGCATCACCATTTTGTTCCTTCCTTGTATCGGAAAAAAGGCTGAATTTACATCTTAAAGGTATTCGGTGACAAGTGATCAAATGCAATCATCAGGTTGCCTGGTTGGCACAAAAACTTTCATTTGCCAAAGGGATTAGTTCTTAATGCACACATCAACCCTGAGAATGCTACCTGAAGCAGTCTCCAAACCACCTTCATTCTGACATTGACATTTTTGTTGTTCTTTCAAAAGGATGTTTTCAAATGTTGGTTAGCCACTAGGTACAAGGCATTTTCACAAGGGGTTTGGGAAGATATGCAGAGTGAGGCTAGGTTGTATAAAATGTACAATTGACTTGCGAGATTACCATTTGATTTGGTTTTCCATCGTCCCCCAGTTTCTTGCATATCTTTTTCATCTACTACAAGCATTTTATTCATGAAGCACAGGAACTTACATCCATGTCAATGATTAAAGGATGTCAACTCTGACATTTTCAGTTTAATGGTAATCTCAGTCAGATATGGAACTACTCTGTTAATAAACAGCGGCCTATATATTTCTTGCAACATTCTGCATATTGTTTTGCAAGTGAGAAATAAGTCTTATTTCATCCATGATTTCATGGTGGGTGCAATGGAGAGGTGAGAATAATAACAGCTTCAGCAATGCGCTGTGTGAATAGAGCCTAAATGGATTATTCTTACCAACTCCATACAAGATTTTAAGAATGGCAGAAGGACGAGAGGATAATATCTGAGATAGACATATAGGTTTCTTCAGCTCTTTCAGAACCTTGATTTGTGTCCAACTGTGATTATAATCTCCTCAATGAACATTCCCATTCCACTGTAAAAAGATTCATTACGTCAAGAATTCCAAGACATCACTTCCAGCAGAGTACCAATTGCAATCAAGTTCTCATCCACACTTTAAGTCCAGAATGCTCAAAGAGCACCAGATTATTTGGAATGAAAGACAATAGTCTATGCCTACTGGTATGTTCAATTGAATACTGACAATTTTTCTACTCGTAAGTGCTACATATTAGGCCGTGCTACATATTAGGCCTGTCTTCATCAGCTCGAGTTTGCCAAATAACCCGCTATTTTCAGACTCGGGATATTATCCTGAAGCTCGAAATTGCGTCTTCACCAGACCAATACGCTCATCACAAACTAGCTCGGACGGGCGCAAGTTAGCCCACTATTTCCCAAATAGCTGGATATTTTGGAAACAAGACAAGATTTCTCTGGATATTTTCTCGATCAAATATCCCGCTAATTGCAACTGCGGGCTGATGAGGACGCAAATTAGCTGGATAATTTGCGATCGGGATAGTTAAAATAGCGGGTTATTTGGCAAACTCGAGCTGATGAGGACAGGCCTTTGGATACATGTATATCGACCAAAGCTTTGTGGAGTAATTTCATAAACTTCGGTGACTGAATTTTCCCTGGACATGCCAAATTCCATCTCTCTCCTGTGTGAACAAGCCTCCTTGAGCAGTTTTCCCCCAAAAAAACTGATTACACATCGGGCATACAAGACTGACAGTTCTCCTTTTAGTCAAGGTGGCAGACAAAGAATCCCTACATCACTCACTGTCAAACGCTGCTCTTGCTCAATGCGTCGAGGAGCAACCATTCCAGGAAAAGGGCCTGGATGGATCATGCAAACGTAGCATAGCGTAGGATTCGTGCTACCCAGGGTGTCGGTGCTACCAGGGTGTCGGTTAAGGGCAAACACGGATGATAGTAGGTCTAAAATAAACTTCATTTATCACTTTCTGAAGGTGTTAGGAATATAGGTGATAGATAATGTTGTTCAACATCACAGATCTGGTAAAAATATAGTTTTCTTGGTGCATTCTCAAGGTGTAAGACAAGACTGATATATCAGTAACACAATAGCAACTAGATTAGGAAATTTCAATTGCCCTGTGTCCCCTACTGAAATGCGCGAAGACTACAAAGAGGTATTACGTAATCTTCTAATCTTACATAGACTTCTATGGGATATACAATAGGGTATTGAAATTGCCCATGAGTTGCAATCATGTTCAGTTTCCTTCAATTTAACTTAAAAGCTATAACGGCAAATAAAGATCAGTTCAAAGTCATATAGTAAGAGAATGTGCATTGAAGTATGTACCAGCATAGCTAGGTTTATTTTATACCATCATAAAATTTCACAGCGAAAGAAATGATAAGTTATAAATTACGATACGGTGTGAAAAAGACCAGCATATGACCAAATACTTCTTTATTCCCGAGCAGCATTAATGACATTAACAGAGCAAAATAAAAATGAAATGGGTGAGTTAGTTCATCTAGGAGTACTAGATCTTGGAGTTTTACAGGTCTTTACCAGCAAAAGCAATTAATTGATTCAAAGAAATATTGCCTACCTAAAGCAAAATCTTGAAGACCATCTTTTCTTCAAATGGGCTCTTGCCATTAGTATGATTTACTTGTACTAGCAAAATGTGCTAAATGCTGTTTCGTAGCAAGACCACTTCATTTATACACAAATGGAAACAACTTCAGAATGCTCACTCCCGCAGGTCCACAGGTAACCCTTACTCTAACCCTATTAACCAAAGGGCCAAATTCTGAAGCTCTAATGCTAGTCTAAACCCTAACCCTAACCGTAATGTACTGTACTTCCGCATGGTTTGGTATTTGGCAACTAATGCCAAAAATGCATTGGAAACCACTCGCACTTTCCACAGCAGGGGCATGAGGAGTGCATACCTCTTCCTTGAGGAACAGATTTACCCACTTCCTGGACCACTTTGACCTTTCTCACTCACCTAAGAACTGCTCCTGAGGAACGGGTCTTAATTAGACCGCTCCAACGAAGTGAATGAGAACGGGGTCTAAGATTTTTAGGTTCATAATCCATTTTAGATTCTCGTTCTATAAAAATGTTAATTAAGTTGAGGGAAATACCAGTAACTTTATAATCCACCATAAGTCCTAATGATGATATCTCTGGACTTTGGTAAGAGTATTTCCTTGCACTGAAATTGACATAAATTTTTTGTTTAAATATATTTTGTGATGGATTAATCGGTGGCCAACCATACAGGAAGAGTTATACAACATGCAAGAGAAGGAAATTATACTGATTAAAGCCATAAAGGAATAAAAGTAAACAAGCACACCCTTCTATGGCCCTTCTTGCTCTAAAAAATCAGTCTTCATAAGGAAAAACAGCGCTAACTTTAAATCATACTGAATAAATCTTTACTAGTTTCATGAAGTGGCATAATTGGAATGGTTTGGCAATGGGACATTTGCTGAATTCGAAAACCCACGCTGAAATATCTGTCCCCCTTCTAATTTATTATTTGTGCTTCAAAATTTGAGCACCAGCAATTCTCAATACAGTGACCTGTTCAGATGTAACACACTTTTGTCAAGGTCACTCCACCCTACTTCACAACCGATACACTACATATTGTAGAGAAGGGTTGCGCATGCATGCCAAGGAGTTAAGTCTACCCTGAGGTGAATATGAGGTGCTTAAATAAAAGAGGGCAGTGGAATCACCCCTACAAACTTGGCTCCCGTCATTTTGGACCTCTAACACAGGTACCTGGAGAGCACCGGGATAATGTATTGGCCCCTTCACAACAAATTCAGACTCAAGCATTTTTCGTCAACACTCACATTTCGCAGAGCACCCTTTCATTTACATAAGAGTTGCTCAATGGGTCAATGATGGGTGATTCCTTATCCTATTTCCGAAGGCCTCCCAACATTTTTTTTTCTCTCTCATCTTCCTCATGCTTACCCCATTCATTATCTTAATTTCATTTAAATATCAGGGGAACATCAGGTCCTTACCCTTGAGTTTTGATCTCGTTCGTCATCTTCACGTGTATTTATTTGACGCCAAATGAGAAGTTACTCACTGAAGTAGCAACTGACTTTAAGGTTTGCTTCAATAATGACCTGTTTTCCTTTGAACCCATTACGTTTATAAATCGTTGGTCATTATTCCCATGATAACTCTGCCACTTATGTAACCATGTGTGTTAGTCATTATGTTCATCTGTGTCTGTCCTTCATTCTTTCGGTATACCGGGTAGTCAAAATCTATTTTTAATGATTTGTCTTCTTCTTTCCTAGATGGAATTGATCTTCCCGGTTTTCTACCTCTGTAAACTAATCCTTTCTCTGTCTCTGTATATTTGTACACCAATCTCTGTCTCTGTCTCTCTCTCTGTCCTTCTCTCTCTCTCTCTCTCTCTCTCTCTCTCTCTTTCTCACCCTCCCTCTATGTCTATGTCTGTCTGTGTTTGTCTCCCCTCCCCTTTTTTCTTCCTCCTCCCTTGATCAACCTCTATCTATTTGACTATTCCCCCTTCTCTCTCTCTCTCTCTCTCTCTCCATCACAGCGATTTCCTGTTGCTCTGTATCCATCATGTACCTCGGTCCATCTTTCATCATGTGGGCTTAGAGCCATCATGTAGATATGTTGTGAGATGTTTGTACAACCCTAACACTGTGAGCTGCCAAGCGGGGAGAGTGCCCCAAATGCATCGACTCCACGCACACATACTTTGCATGCCTTTCAAAATATGACATAATACAGGGCTTGAACATCACCCAACAACTGGAGATCTATTCACATGTGATGATTAACCCCCTGATCACTGTGTGAACTTTGGCCACAGTATGAACATGACTATTGCAAACTACCTTTCAAGTATCACATAATTTAGGGCTCAACCATCATCCAACAACTGCAATCCATTCACATATGACTCTTCACCGATTATTGTGCGAACATTGCTACCACAAAATACCTTTGAAAATATTGCTTAATAGAGGACTTGATCATTACCCAACAACTGGGGATCTGTTTACATGAGATGATTAATCCACTGATCACTGTGTGAACACTGCCCTCACAAAATACATTTCAAAATAAACCATACTAAGGCACAGTGCTTGATTATCACAAAACAACTGGAGATGTGTTTACATATTTATGCACCGTGTGAACACTGCTATTTCAAAATACCATCCATCTTTAGATGAGAAGACTCCATTATGTGTGAACTTGGAATAATCCAAACACAAAAGGGGTATTAACAATCTCAAACCCTCCAATTGGTACCAGTACATCCCTTGATTCAACATCAGTATATACCTAGGACCATGTTGGTAGTGGTATCAGCCACTCTTGGACGTTTCCATGGAACCATTGTTCCCTTACTGCTTTTTAACGCCATTTGTCCTTGATTCGTAAAGCCATCATTCAAAAGATAAATTGCAGGAAAGCTCTTATCAATCCAAATGTTATCAATCAAACGTCATTTTAACCATCTGCATCCTGTTCACAAGGTACCCACCAACAAGGTTTTCCCCCAACTGAAAAAAAAAAATGATTGGCTTTCTGTCTTGCATAAAAGGGAGATTATGCACAATCCATTATTCATTGCTCCATACGCTCATGGTCAATGAGACATTGCATTACATATATCTCATTGTTTCCGGGAGTCACAGAGGAATCAACTCTGTGTTGAAAAATATATGAGTCAACACTCTTCTGGCTACAAACATGCGATATATATATACATGTTTCGTTTCATCTGCTGGAGTCAGAAGGGCATTAACTCATCTCATTTAAAACAGAATGAATGCCTTTCTGGCTCTCAACAGATGATGTCAATGTCTGCCGAGGGCCACAAGAACATAAGTCAACGTCAAGAATTATGGTTACCACCTTTCCTTACAGCTCTCTGCAGATGAAATATGTCACATGAACACACACCTCTATGTGATCCGACATTTGCTCCTGCAGCATCTGCTCCAGGATATATTTCATCATAGATAAAGGGTAAGGTTTGAGGCTACAGCTGATTTTCAGGTTAGGTTTACGGTTACGGTTGGGGTTGGTATGATGCTTGGTCCAAGGTTGAAGGTAGAATGTTGGTTACTGTTGGACATTTAAAGCTGAGCAGACCTTCACTGGAGCATGTGCTTAACAACAGTTTAAAAACCATACAGCTCTAAGCAGAATGGTTATATCAAATTACAGTAACGTGCCATGAAGATGTCTTTCATCATCTCAAAGGCATTTGATCTGCTGAGAGCAAGAAGGTGTTAGTTCACATCCTTTTACATAGACTTCACACCCTTCTGCTTCTCAACAATTCTTGTATTTAGAGAGTTGCTATTTTCAGCATGTTCACATCTTATAAAGATAGCTGGACACAACAGCTCACTGTTTTTTAGCTGATCATAACCCGTTGACTACTAGGCCTGCAATAACTCATATGGCATCAATGGAATATGCCTGCTGGAGCAAAATCAATTTCGATCAAATGGGTTAAAACTCAGAATCATAACTCCCAGGGGTATCACAATAATCCTCCATATGAAGGACATGCTATGCTTACTAACCTTTTTTTAGCATTAAACGATATAAACACATCTTATTTATAATCACCTCATGTGATGTACAGAGAAAAAGGGAGGGAAGCTCGCAAGAATTGTCATAGAGTTGCCAATTTGTGTTTGATTGATCGCAACTCAAAAATTTCATAACTTTCATAATTTTATTCAAAATTTGCTGGAACTTTCACTGACCTGTTCCTCTCATTTTTTTGCTTCTATTAAAACCAACTTAATATCAGGGTCCTCTTTAAATACTGAGCATTAAGTAACTCTGGGTGGATTCTATGGGAATTATATGTTATCAATTCTAAAAACAGCATGCATCGAACTTGTATTTTTTCCATGACATCAACCGTAAGTTAAACTAAATAGAATACTAGGTTTGGTCTTGCAATTCAAAGTATCCATGATAAGCTATTCATTTCTATTTTGTTCATTTTTATTTTTTGTTCTTCATTACTTAAGTGTGCTAAAAACTAAAACCTCAAAAACAAAACTTTAGCCTCATGCTATTTGTCCATGAACCTTCTCGAAATCATGTTGCGAGCTAAACACAGGAAGTAAACTATCCCATGACCTACAAATTATTGAAGACAGGACAGGAAGGAGAGTCTGGACAACTGAAACATCCTATGCATTTCCATCGCGATATCTTTTCCCAGAAAATGCCTCCCATCCCAACAGGAAGGACTACATCGGCGGCTGACAGCCAAAAGGGCGTTCATTCATACTCTTTCATGTGGTTAACATCCTTCTGGTTCTGAGCAGTCAGCATTCTCTTTGCAGAGTTCTGTGGACACCTACTACATCCCAACCTCACTAATGCATAAGGCATTGTTTGGAGAGAGGCAAATAGGGGTCTCTCGGGTACCTTCTCCCAAACCGCTTCAATTTGAAGGACAACTTCATGTTTCTCCCCCAGTTTAAAAAGCTTTTTCTTCCTATTTATATCTACCTGGCTGGCGGATAGAGCATCCCACACTTCCCATTTGCAAATTTCATCTTTGCCAAAACATCGCTTTTCCCCACTTTGCTTATTTTCACCATATCAATAACTTCTAAAAATGCAAATACATATCCCACAAAAAAATTGAACCTCAGGAGGAGGGGGTCCAATTTTTACTGCAAATCGAACAGTAACAAATAATCATATATTCTATTTATATTTGGCGATGCTAAAAAGAGACAACAGATATTTTTTCAGAAATTGCTGGGTATGCATGGAAGCCTGATAAAGATGTTCTGTGCATTTTCCACCAGTGAAGTGAGAAAAAAAAATAGGCGCAGAATCTATTTTCTCCCTCAAATTTAGAGAGGGGTAATGGCTTGTAATGTGGTTTTTAATAATTTTCCAAGTAGTTGTGCATCAAGATTAACTATTAATATTTAATAGCTATTGAATCGTGTAGGGGTTTAAGATGTCTTAAGACTTGAAATATATATATATATATTTGTTGTTGTTACAACTTTCTGTTCCAAATAGCTTCAAAATAACAATGAATATGAATGATTTGCCAGGTTTAGCCAATGAACCCCATTCTCAAATTGCCTTCTTTTCATTTATTCCCTCATCCCTTCATGCATAATTTCTACACATATTTACAACTGAATAAAGGAAAACTCTAGATTTTATAGGTATTCCTTATCCCCTTTGGAATATGATACATTGATAAAAGCCATTTTCATGACTGATTCTGTTACATAAATCATTCTAAGATTAGCAAGTTCTGAGTCAGTGATTCTCTCTTTCAAAGTCTCATGTGACCACTGTAACATGGGCTTTAATGGCTCTCCTATTTGACTAGAAAAACAACATTAGTCATTCCATAAAGAAGTTGAGACGTTAGTATCATTCATATTCTGTATTTGCCCATTCATCATGTATAAGTCCATCTAGAACTTAGAAGAGTTCATTCAGGGTTGGAATCCCAAGATTTACTATTAAAGTGAGGGAACATGTACATTCAAATCAAAAGAGTCTTCTAGGGGTTACAATATACCATAAATATATATTTTTTTCAATAGTTGTGATTTTAATTGAAATTACGGAACTAAATACAGTCTCTAACAACTCTCAGTGCTGTATCCCCCAAGATGAATCTTAAACTTGAAAAGATTAAAGAATTCAGCAACTATAAGTTTTCAAAATATGTATTCAATTACATGACTAAAGCAAGTAACTCTCAATCTACTTGCAAATTTATTTTAAAAATTCAACTAACGCTTGGTAAAAAAATAAGTGTGTATCACTTTTGCAAGAGTTATATCAAGTTACAAATAATTAGAGCAGGATTTCTTTAACTATAAGATGATAAATGTCAGAAATTGCCGTACATAAAAGAATTTTTTTTGTTGAAAATAAATATGTTTGAATTAAAGGATTCATCTTTATTATTTTCTCTCTGGATCTATTACACACTTCAATTATTTTCACATATTTATTGATTTAGTCTCCCTTTAGACCCAAATGTACCGATTCTACTCATCAAATGTGGGTTAAAACAAAAACATTTCTAGCTCGTCCTTCGACAGGTAAACATTCTAGTGGTTTCTTCTTTCCAGCCTTTGGTGAATTGTCCAAAGTGATCGATAATCAATATGATTAATTTTTGAGGCACAATTTGGTCAATCTCACTTGGGGTTTATGTCTGGAAAATGTAGGGTAGATACAAGCATTACAAAGATTGAAAGAAAAAAATGAGGGAAAGGAACAGGAAATATAGAGATAAACATGAAAGAGAAAGGAGCAACAGAGAGAATAGAGATAGAGAGGAAAAGAGCAGAAAGGAGAGAGAGAAGAGATGAGAGAGAGAGAGAGAGAGAGAGAGAGAGGGAAGAGGGGTGCGGAGTGAGAGAGAGAGTAGAAAGAAAAGAGATAAAGAACAAAGAGATAAAGAAAAAAAAGAGAAAGAGGAGAGAAAGAGGAAAGAGAGAGGAGAGAGGTAGATGAGAAAGAGGAAAGAGAGGGAGAGAGAGAGGAGAGAGATAGAGAGGAGAGAGAGATAGATGAGAGAGAGAGAGAGAGGGGAGAGAGAGAGAGAGAGAGAGAATGGAGGTAGAAAGCCAGGAGAAGGATGGAGAAAGAGAAGGATGCCAATAAAGAGACAGATGTAATGATGCAAAAACTCTGATTTCTGACCACAGACAAATATGTATACAGTTTAACCAATTTTCTGCCCAAGATTAAGTGAGCATTAATGTAACTTACTCACGATTGCACACTTAAATTTCTTGTGACTGCACTTTTCTTATGATGACAGGCAATTATGCCCACCGAGTCCGGCATTTAAAATAAAACCTTTACACAGTTTTTTTTCTTCTTTCTTATATGAATCCACAATGAACAATTCTATTTAATTATGTAGGCCATAAGTGACAACTTAACTCCCCCATGAGAAGTAGCAGAACACCTATATTTTACTATGTTGCTGACTGGCATGAATCTTTAATTGTGCATAATATTATATATAACCCTCAAGCTCTGTTCACACATGGCACAGTAGACAGTAACCTGCTTGAATAAAATAGCAGAGAAAGATAAAACGACATAATCATACTATGCATTACATTTCTGTTAAAATTAGGATATGTTAACTAGTACACAAATGGGCCTTAATTGTTTTATTTTGTTCTTTCTTTTGCATTCAGCTACTTATTCTTGCCCCTACTTGCCATTCTTTACCCTTGAAAATGTTTTTTTTTTAAATTTTGCTCTAGCATATTTTAGATGGTTTACTGCAGCTTATATGAACAAGGCTTAAGAAGTGTAAATTTCCTGTAGAAAGAGAATATGTGCAAATAGATTTTGCCCAATGTGAACAGACTTCTTCGGTGTACAATAATGCTGCTGAGACCTAAGATATTCATTTTCTCTACAAATGGTATCAAACAAGCAAAAGCAAAGAAAAAGTAGTGATCTGACAGATTATTCTCATTGAAAACACTGAGGCCAATAATCTAAGAACTAACCGATATGCTAAATAATTAGCAACAATTAGCAACATTAATAATGACAGTGTATGTGCTAAAAATTCACTTTTCTTCATGAAAATCAGAACCCCAGTCCATCTGTAACAACCGATTTCAACCAATAACACGTTTGTTGACGCACCGCTGGTTCGCTGGCCGAGCTACGACGGCCACCTGCCATGTCTAGCCCTGCGGAGAGATCGACGTATGACACAAAAAAGAACTGACATGAGGCCATACCGCATATTCTCATTCTGCATCTCCTGAATTTTAAACTTGTTTGTCCGAGGGCCAACTTTATAATATTCATACGTTTTCTAGAGAGGAAAAAACAGTGACGGTAAGAAAACACTGGTTTTTCTTCTAGCCTTGTGCCCCCCAAAGGTGACATAAAACTGACAGTGCATCAAATGTTTGCCAGGGAGAAATAAACATTTGGTTTACGGCCAAATGATATATCAAGCTTATTTGAGACAAACATAAGATAAAGTAGAGTCAGAAAAATTAAATCTGAATAATTATAGCTTTAATTTAAACCTATTGATAAACTCAATTTCAGATTACAAAGTAACAGAAATAAGAAATTATCACTACATTATATTAGTACAATGGGTATGCTCTGTTGTATATTTCCCTCTTAACAATAATTCATGAGACTATTCCAAACTGTCTGGAAAATGTCAATTATATCATATGCATGCATGTGCTTGAAAGATAACCCCATATTATAAACCCAATGATAACAACAACAACAAAAAACAAAAAAATTGGCATTTTCAAATTTTGCAGCATCAATAATTATGAACAAAAAGTACATAATCCACTACATTTACCTATGCAAATATGAGAAAATGTCCTTCTGGACGTAAAACAAAGACACAAAAGTTGATTTACATGTGATAACACACAAATTGTTAAAAGAAACAAAATCCAGCTGTAAAAGAGATGAGCAAAAATCTAAGTTTAAAGGATACAGTACAAGAATTGGCTATGGGAAAAAAATTTGAGGAAGTTTCTCACTGGAAATGGTCATGGGTTAGAGGTGGGGCAATAAAACATTTCAACTGGATCAGTGATAATAATAATAATACGAATACAAATATTTACACCATTTCATGTGTCATTAATCTCTTTCTGTCGTCTGCATGATAAACTGCTTTCAAAGCAATATTTCCTATCAGACCTTCTACATACATATCAATCGGGGGCAAACAGGGATTATCGGGGGGGGGGTTAATTTTTCCCAATAGTAATTTTCTCACGAATATGATCTAAAAATCCAACTGGCCATCTATATAGGCAAGTAAAAGTGAAACAAAAAATTATGGGATGAGCAAAAAGGGTCCTTACTCTGAAAATGGAAGGTGCTGATTTTTCCCTTTTTTCCCTTCTATTTTTTGAGGGTGCCTCCTGTCCCCTTGGCCCCCTTCTGGATCCAACAATGTACAAGTGGACTTTATAAAAATACACAGTAACGATACTGAATACTAAAAAGTTTTACATCCAATGTTACTGATAATGCCACTACAATCCTGAGAACAGACCACACACAACAAAACAATTATGAAAAGAAATTGTGATTTTACACAATACTTCACAATGACGAAAAGACCCGGCATTGATATGAACGCATACAATGCAAAGTGATTGCTTCATAAATGTATGTCCTAATATTCCCTCCCAAGAAAATGAATTACCATGAACAGGACAGAGTACTCTCTTTCTAGTTTTGGTAGTCATACAATCGGCCTACTGATGTTATCAGACAGAGCCGCAAGCGGGAGGCTTTTAAATCATATTTGTATTTAAGCTATTGAGTCAACATTAGACATAAAATCCTGGGACCCAAGAAAAAAAAAGTTTCAGGGACAAGAAAGGGCAGAGAAAAAGAAAATAAAGGAAAAGAAAATAAAGGAAAAGAGAGCTGAAATATGAAACACAAAAATATCACTCCCAGTTATAAATCTAGTTACGAGCTAGTCGACGTTCTCATTTCTTGTTACCGGCTGGAAACCGCTGCAGGGCGTTTACGGAGCATTGTTGATATATGGCGAGTGGGCGACATAGGAGCTCCGTTTCGGAAATGAAAATGTGCTGCAGAGACCGGTAAACCGCACAATACATTAGCATATTTATCAACACAAAAAGAAGATGCCAAATAAAAATAAATTTGTTCTTGTTTCCATTCTGCAAACTGTATATTCTTTCGTTATATCTTTTGTAGAGGAAAATGAGGAGAGTAGACCGGCGTTAGGATTCTCAAAATAAATGTCAATTCATGATTTACCAGTGAAATCTACATCAAACTAAATGTCAATTCATTGATATGCAGACTATCACAATTTAGGAAGCTATTGCAGATGATAAAGTGTCCTGTCTGGACACTTCATTTCCTAATTTTCATATCACATTTTATGAATAAGTGTTCTCTCAAGATCACCAACAGAGAGTCAGAGGGACGTTGACTCGGTCTAAAAATACATGTCCAAGCATATGAGTTAGCTTCCTTCTGGCTCTTAGCACACAATATGCTCACAAGGTTTCATTTCACAGAGATCCCAACAAAAATGATAAGTGAAACCAGGAAAGAAAAGATTTCAATGAATATTTGATAAGTAACATCAATATTTGATGTGAGCATGATATTCAAAACATGTACACAGTCATTATCTGAAAATGGGATCGATATGTAACCCCAATATGGCTTAAATACTTGCTCATGAATACCACGTATTTTCATACTTTTTCAATCTGCTTTAAATTGGCGCCTGATTTCCAGAAAGAAAGGAAATTCATATCAGTCAGTGAGAAGAATGATGATCAATCCATTAGAAAATAGTATTTAAAAAAGGGCAAGCATGAAATCAGAAATAGAAATCAAATTAATGAAAGGGATTGGAGAGAATGAAGAAAATAGAGGGAAAGGTAAAGAAAGAGAGAGAGAGATATGAAGATGGAGAGAGACCAAGAGAAAGAGAGAGAGATAGGGAGATGGAGAGAGGGAGAGAGAGAGAGAGAGAATGAGAGAGAGAGAGAATGAGAGAGAGAGAGAGGGGGAAAGAGAGAGAGAGAGAGAGAGAGATGGGGTAAAGAGAAGGTAAAGAAGTTAGAGAGAGAAAGCGCAGAGAAAAACAAGGATGGAGAAGACATAATAGAATAAGAAGGGTTAAGAAGATACAAGAAGAAGCTATCGATAGAAGAGAAGAAGAAAACTAGAAGACATACTTTACAAAAAGAATAGGCAGTAGAACAAGAAAAGGTGAGAAACATGGAGAGATCAGCAAGGAAATTAGGGAAAAGATGAATGATAAACACACTGGGAGGGATTAAATCATCAAAGAAAAAGGCAAAAGTGAAACAAATCACATAGGAGAAGAAATGGAATGTAATGCTTGCAATGTAATACATTTGAAATCTTCTGAAAATAGACTTTGCTGTGCTGAATATTTTTACGTTAAAACATTGCTCCATCATGTTTAGAATGCAAAATGCACTTTCAGATCCTCTCTCAGAAACCACAAAGAACTAGATTTGAAATGCTAATACATAAGCCATCTCCATGTACCCTAGAAACGTGAAGCGGTCATAAAATATGGAGAATCAAAGAGAAATATACTTTTCATGGAGATCCATTACAGGAATATATACCCACTCTAATTTGTATTTCTAGTGCATCAATAAAAATTGAGAAGCTTGAAATTTATCAATGAATGAACAAGGATAGAATATAATTTGAGATTAAATTGCTTTTATTAAGGTGGGAGTGAATGTTATCCCTTGATCTTATTCCTGTTTCTGAAAGAAGCCTGGTAAAAAAAAATTAAAAAATCAACTGCCTAATCTAAATTCCATGCTCAAACTAATTAAAATGGCAATCATTCAGAAATTGCCTTAATCAGTGATCCACACCCAATTTGTCGTAATCCACAAATCAAATTAGCGCATCAATGGGCATATCACCTCCAATGCCTTTCAAATTTAAGCTACTACAATGGCTACAACTCAAAATCATGCCTTCTTTTGCTTTTTTTTTTCTAATGAAATTAATTCTTTCTCTTAAATGTACTCATAGGATCGCTCTCTGTTATTCAACAACGTTCCGAAGATATTAGACATATAAAATTCTACCACATAATTTTGGAATATAGAGTGGAGTACTTCACCTTTAAAAGTTTTACTTTCAAACCACACACATTACAATCTCTACAAGTATCTCCTTAATCGGATAGGATAAAATCTCTGCGGTTGTCCAGTAAATTGAAAAGGACTGGTCCCCTTGAAGAAGATCAGAACACAGCATGCTTTACCAATACGATGTCTAGCATGTCACTGGGCTAAATATAGTTTTCATAACATTTCTTCTTCTTCATGTTAATATTTCTTTTCTTTGCCTCTGAAAGCACGCAGATCAGCTCTTGTATGTATGCCTTTAGTCTCAATTCTGTCACTGATGTACTTTCCACTCAGTGCCATAAAGCAAAACTGTTCCACAAAGCAACAAAATGGCATAAACAAATCATTCCTTTTTATTTCTTTTAAATTGAAGGCATTCCACTTGGTCTCATACCCAGACCCCAAAGTAAAAAGCATTTTTCTACATCATTCATAACTGATAGGGTCTGGATCTAGGCTACACCTTCCAGAGATTCCAATTTCTTTTCTTCTTTCTGTTCTGTTGTGAGTCCTGGCCTATCCCTCACAGCTGGGGCTAAACAGCGGGTCCCAGTTTGTGTATGCCTGCCACTTTCAATAATTCTCCCCATGTCAGGATGCACCCCCTTCAAACTGCTAACCCGCTGGGTCATGCTATATAAGCGGAATGCTTCTATAGTCTTTCAGCCCGCCCTTTTTTCACCTTCCTTATTCTCCGTCCTAGCTTTCTGTATTTGTTCTCCCCTCCTTCTTTCTCTCTTCTCTCTCTTCTCTCTCTCTCTCTCTCTCTCTCTCTTTCTCTTTGTGAAATTTATCTCAACATTTAAATTTCATGGTGAAATTTTTTTTTGTGTTGGCATAAAAAAGAAGAAATAGATAGATTCATATTTTGTTGAAGCAATACATTTCATTAAAATTTTATACTTTGTAGTATTTCATTACTTCATACCAGAAGTGTTTAACCCATTAGCAACTAAACCACCTGAAACCACCCCTCCTTTTACTCACTGAACCGCCCGAAACCGCCCGTCTGTTTTCAACACGCTATAGTATCCGTTCTAGGGTCTACCGTGATAATGTTAGACGTACGTAATCCTTACGATGTCTACAGTAGGATTCTGCATAGAAAAATAGCGCATATTTCATATTGTACAGAACAATGTCAAAATGAGAGCAATGTTGCAACATCTTCCAGTGAGTAATAGGCCATTTTCACAAAATCTCTAGTTGCTTATGGGTTAAAACTATTTTTAAAAAATCATAATCCTTGTTACCGCTTTGTTGCAGTTATTTTCTCCTTATAACCAATTTCCTGTCACTTTTCTTTTCTATTTTTCTCTCTCTCTCTCTCTATTTATCTATCCCTCCACCAGTCTCCTCCCTTTACCCATTTCCATCCTCTCTAGTTCTACCCCATTGCAAACATTATTTCCCTTTCTTGAATTCTATTTGCAAAGAAATGTAAACAGGGCAAAGAGTACTTTAACTTTTCAAAGCAACACGACTGCTTTCACACCTAGTCAAGGAGATTGCAAAAACATTTGCAATAGTATTTGCATATATTTTCCCCACGACCAACTTCGCACCTTTGATCTACTAAAAAAAAAATCAGGCTTTCTTCGAAACTTGCTCGACTGGCGAGTGAAATAGTGAAGAACAGAACAAACATGCTTATGGGAAAGATAGAGTTTGGTCAAATTAAATCATCATTACTTGGGACATATGAACAACAGAAAGATTAATTGACAGATGGAGAATGTCCAAAACAGATAAGCAGTTATTTAAATGTAAATATACTATTTAATCTCTAGTGATCACTTATTTCATATACCACCCCCTTCTCCTACCTGTACCACATTAGCTAAACAATCTTGTATGACTGGCGGGTGAAATAGTGAAGAACAGAACAAACATGCTTATGGGAAAGATAGAGTTTGGTCAAATTAAATCATCATTACTTGGGACATATGAACAACAGAAAGATTAATTGACAGATGGAGAATGTCCAAAACAGATAAGCAGTTATTTAAATGTAAATATACTATTTAATCTCTAGTGATCACTTATTTCATCTACCACCCCCTTCTCCTACCTGTACCACATTAGCTAAACAATCTTGTATAATTATACCCTCTCCACTTTCCAAACCTTTCCCTACTGCATCTCACCTCCTTCTCTTCACTTCGCCCTCATCTCCTTAATTTCCCCTCATATCCCATTCCCTCCCTCTTCTCTTGTCTATCCTTCCATCTACACCATCTCGATCAACTCTCCCTCCTGCTAATTTTTCTCTCCACTCCACTCTCCCTCCCATCCTCCTACCATCTACCTATCCCTCCTTCTCTCTCTCTCCCTCTCTCCCATCCACCACATTCTATCCATAGATTCTTCACTCCTTCCCCACTTCCTCTCCTATACCTTTTCACCTGTCATCTTCACTCTAACCCCCTCTACTACTTCTCTTCTCCCCCTCTCTCTCTCCTCTCTCTCTCTCACTCTCTCTTCCTTCCTCTTTCACCTTCCTCCTCCCTCTCCTCCTCTACCTTCTCACCTACCATCTTCACTTCATGTTATTCAACTACTTTTCTTCTCCCTCCCTCTCGTCCTTCCTCTCTCACCTCCCCCCTCCCCCTCCTCCTTTACCCTTCCACCTACCGTCTTCACTCCCCGTCATTCTACTGCTTCTCATCTCCTTGTCTCACCTACATCAGATCTCTCCCTCAACCCATCTTATCTCGCTCTCCCATTCTCATTCATCCATAGAACATGTAACGCAAATTTTCCTTCACCGAAAACACCCCTAAAAGCTAAGGGAGGAAAATCACTCTCCAATCATATTTGTTGATTGCGAGGGGCACTGAAGAAAACGACCACGAGACCAAAATTGTAACATTATCACTGGTAATGGTTTTGCCTAAGGTGGCAACATACATTCGTAATCATTTTTGGGTCTCCCCCTTCTCTGCCTGGGCTCACCGCTTTGAAAACTTTTGGCTGCAAAGTAATGAGTTGTTTCATTACCATTCTATAGCTGCTAGATATGATCTATTACAACCCATTTATGGTATTGAAGCCTTGAATGATTTGGACGGATCGACAGAACGTGAGAGAGAGAGAGAGAGAGGGGGGAGAGAATACTATGCGACAATTCCCCTCGTTTTGTTGGAGGCAGTGTACATTTGCATAGAATGGGGCAACAAGAAAATATATGCAGTCTGTTGCATTTGACTTTCTTATGTTGATCTTAATCAGGATGCATGTTAACTACACTGCTAACCATATACTCTTGACACACCTACTATTCCATATTCTACATCTGAAAATCCCATGTTCAGGTTGGGAACCGTTCAAGGTATGTGCAGTAATGGTAACCTTATCCCTGACCCACAAAATAATTTCTGACTTAGGGATAGAAAGAGTCATAGAAATCATTGTTGTAATGTAGAAATACTGTTATATTCCATTAGCCCAAGTGGTCCTTTAGCTATAGAAATATATATATGATTTATTAAAAACTGTTATATTTGGAAGTAGAAAGGATACAGTATCACTGGAAAGAATCCTGATGGTATCTATTTTTTTATAAAGTAACTACTTTCAGAGTCAAGGAGAATCTACCAAGACCTAAAATTTAGTATTTGTATTTTGATAGATTATACATTCTATCTTGGTTATATTTTCAACAAACCCTTGAAAACAAGCTGAATCAATTTTATTTTTTGTTGCTATAACTTCATAATCTCAAGCACTTCACATTAAAAAAGTAGCTATTAGTTTAAAGTAAGCAAGAATTGAACATAAATATTTAAAGGTGGCTGAGACGGTAATAAATAGTTTTATTAATGGATGACTAAAATACACACATATGCAAAAGATATTTCCTTTTTCCATAACATTTCTATACCAAAATGAGCACTAAGCCTGTTATCTTTAATGAGAAGAAAATATTGTGGGAAAAATGCAAGCCAGTGGATGAATTATGGTAGGGATCACTGTGTGTACTTTGGCCTGTATTTTGAGATTAATAGATTAATACTGATTAATGTACGCTGTAGAATACGGATCCAGGGTCCGCTCATCATCATGTTGCTTAGATGTGCAGCATTTGGAAAGGATTTGTATGTAAACTAAGCACGTATTCCAAGGAGTTTTGTACAGAACTTGCTCCTGCAACATTTGCTCCGCATCAATTTCCTATTGACTAACCAGATTCTACATTTTAACCCTAGACCAAATACAATTAACCCTAACCCTAAACCTAAATGACAACCCAATTAAAACCCTAACTTTAACCTTATACATTTGAAGATATAAAGGCAGGAGTAAATGTCAGGCCACCCTAAGGAGAGCAAAATAAAGCATTCATTTCTGTTAATGGACCATGTTATAGCTTTAGTGGTATAAAAGTGCGATTTCAATGTTTTATGGTTTTATCATAGCTCTTTTCCAGTTACCCAGAGCTGTATTTTTTACAAGTTTTCCTGGGAAAACTTGCTTTTCAGTCCTGTATACTTTTTTTGTAAGAAAAAAACTTATTACTAAAAATTGATTATTTAGCAATTTCAACATTTTCTCCTTCACTGCCTCGCACATTATGAATTTACAATATACATTAATCAAGAATGAAATAAGTTATTGAGGTGCAACTTCAGCTGTTGTGAAATAAAAATATTTGACCACATGAATAAACAGAGACTGAAGATAATGAACACGTCTGCAACTCTGCATTAGAATGTTCCTTCATAGAAGTATGATTCATGTTTCATACTCTACGCCAGCTACGATGACCTTGCCCAGACGCAGGTGAATCTGTCTCAATCTTGTGTCGTTTTGCGACACGTTTCTCGCTTTTCAGCATGGAAAATAAAAGTACAATGAGCAGCGCAAAATAAAGCCAGTCAGACGCAGTCCGGTTGTTAACCCTAAGCACGTTTCACGGATATCACCGCGCATTTCTAGCGGAAACTGAAAATATCTTTCAGCTGTATCTCCTTAATGTTCAACAATTTTTTCTCCTCTCTCTGTGTCTCGTTTTCTCTTGTCATTCCCTTTTATTGATCATGTGCTGTCTATGAGAAAGAGTTATGACAACATAGCAAGCACTGATTGAAAAGGAAACCGTTTGTGTCAATGTACTATCTTTTGTTGCCGAGGAAAATAAATGCTAAATTGATGTTTATAATTGAGACATGGTTGATTCCTGCCTCTCTCTCTATTCTGTTGCATGGTGAAATCCTGCTGTGATGCCTGCATCACTCCAGCTGTGAGAGACCCTTTGATTAGCACGTTTGGAAATTGGTTGCTTTTTCTGCATTGAGAGGTATTGTTCTTGGCAGACGATTTCGCACTTCTACGGCACATGAATGTATGAAGGCGTGCTGCTGGGCTTTGTCTCCTGACAACTAACTCCCCGTAAGATCTGACAGGGTGTTTTTCACCAAGAACCAAAGGACAGAAAGCGAAAGGCATATAAGAGACAGGAGAGGAGGGAGGAAAGAGAAGGAGGAGGGGGAGGAGGAGGAGGAGAACAGGTTTGAAAAGTAGAAAGGAATAAACACATGAAAATCACAATCGCAATTAGAGACAGCGGTAGGAAAGCGTTCATGATTACACCACGGATCATTGACTTGGTACTTTTCTTTTTATTGTTCAGAGTTCATCAACAGAAGGAGACTGAATCCAGCATGCTTTGGTAATTCCCTATTGTCAAGCAAGCACACATTATTCACCTGATTTCTTTGAGTTTTTATAAGCTGAGCGATCGCATCCAGAGGGGAGGGGGTAACAATTGTATTTAGCTTTCCTCAAAATCAAGTCAAACGTTCTGATAGCGGTACATCCATCCCCATTGGTGAATGGATGCATTCTCTCTTCCAACTCACAGCACAACCACCCACACCCCACACACACGTACACACATCAACATTTTCTTTCACCATATTCAAGATGAACTGTAAAGCTCTCCTCACATTTGGCTCAGAGAGGGGGGCCCCTTGTACGCTAATCATTCAGATATTTTTCTACACACATTTGGTCAGGGTCGTTCTTTCCGAGGCATTATGGAGAAAACGGGGTATTTTCAGTCAATGCTCTTTTGTTTGCTATAGACTATTGCACCTTAAAAGTAAACACAATAACCCTTTATTTTGCTACCCCTTTTTCATTTCTATGCATCCTCAATCAGAGATATTCTTCCCTCTATGGCATTGCTAAACATTCACGAATCAGTCGTCGCTGGCTCAGTGTGTGGTTTCTATGTATGAATGCATGCCGCTCTGTATGAGGCAAGCATTCGCCTCATTCGACTAGCTGCGCTGCATGGAAGTGGGTCTGTACCAAATATATGTAGGTAACTCAAGGCCATGTTGAATAGATAATGAAATGAAGCTAGTGATCTCTGCATACAGTTTGAACAATGTGGCAAATGCAATCCCTCCACGCGAGATGTGCGTACGTGTGTTCCTTCTGACCTCCTGTCAATGGATGCATTGTATCTATGGCTATGTGATGTCAAGAATATTATTCACGTATATGTCATGAATATTATTCACGTATGTCATGAATATTATTGTCGTTTCCAATCTGTACACAACTGTTGATCACTATGACATACTAACTGGATTCACTATTTATCATCTTAAGGAATACTAATCTCAATATTGATATCTCACTAATCTTTTGAATAAAGGCATGAATCTCAATAAATTCAAACATGCCACAAAATGCTAATTTCTTTCCTTGTATACTTGCTTTGTTGAAAATTTTGGCGTATCATAATTCATACTGCAAGTGAGAATGACAGAATGCTTGTATCAGAACCTTTATTACAGGCTTATATTTATAATATTTTTAGATGGGCATTAACTCTGTGTTAAAGGTACTATGTCCCATTTGCAGGCCAAAAAAAAGAAAAGGTTAAATTCAAACGGCATTTGAAAGATAATACTAATTTAGAACTTCCCTCAAAACAAAAGGGCTTGAAAATGTCTTTTTGTGGGAAAATAACGACTGTTAGTTGTCGAATCGAATTTAGCGAGCGCGGTTGTTTAATTAAATAGTCTGATTTTCAGACCCTTGTACCGAATGGTTGTAGGTTTTGTGCTGCGCAAAGATTCAATCAGTTTAATTTTGGCCACTACAAGAAGTGGGTTATTGATGAAGACAAATGCTCATGTACCCTTTACAGCTCATTTTATGTATGTTATTACCAAAGAAAAAAAGAAGTCGGTCAGTCTCTTAATAGTGTCTGACAGTGATGTCTAGAAAGTAAACGGGTTTCCTTGCATAATTTAAATACTAGGACACTGCTAACGTTTAAATTTCACAGATAGGACATACGTGACATATTCATAATTCCTGCAAAGTACTACAGAATTTGATGTTGGCTGCAAAAGGGATACACTACCTTTAAATTATACAGATAATGCCCTTCTGGAGCTGAGAAGACACTATAATACTTGATACGCTGCAATGGACCTAACAATGTGATGATACGATTGACGAATGTAAAAGGCCCTTGACAATCAAATAGATTACATGTCGTTTGCATTACAGATTATGATAATTCTCGGTAATAATAAAGACAAGAATTTCCCAGGAACATACAAAAATAGCTAACCATCAAATTAAGATACAAATTCCAATGTAGGCACACCCACTTTGCAGGAATGAAATCTGCAGAGAAAATCTTATCGGCAATATGCATCTTACGGAAGATTAATTTGAAGAAGAGAGCAAGATGGAATTGTCTGGCAATAATTTTTTTTTTATTCATGTTTATATCCACTCCAGCGCTATTCATGTAGATTGTAAGTACAAGTTTCAATAAGCTATATGAAGAAGATAACTTTGCCTGAAACCTTATGATTATCTTGGCAGGTACTCAGATAATCTTTGCAAAATGGTATTCAACCAAAAGAAGGATTATACCTTTAAGGCTTTAAGGAGACTATATCGTCCCATCAATCATCATACACTAGCAGTATAGCATAACACTGATGGGAACATTCTATTTACATTAAGCATTCAATACATCACAGAGTAAATATTGGGTAAGTTATCTATATATACTTGTTTTAATTAATTGGTAGTCTGGATTGATTGAAGCGTGATTGGCAGGCTGAATACCTTCCACTGATAAATTCTTTTCTTTCTTTTTGGCGGGGGGTTAATGCTTTGTAATAAAAAGCCAAATACATCTACAGATTAATTCACCTTTTCAGCTAAGCGACTTTTGCACATGATATTACACAATACAACAGACAGGTCTGAAGTTTTTTTTCTATCATTTGTGAAGAAAGAACAAATTTTCAAATACCTCCCAAGATAAGCATAAGGTTCATTATTGCCACCTAATGGAATTCAAAAACCAAACACCTGTTCATAATTTTCCATCTTTGCACTTTTAAAATCTAGTCCAAAGTCCTAAATTGCCAAAATAGACAAACAAATGTAATACTTAAACTACTATTCATCATATAGGAAACATAATATCCTATCAATGCCACAAATTTCCTGACTATAATGTCATGCATCATCCAATCTCGGCAGGGTGCATTTGTCATATAATCTCTGTCATGTTATGAGAAGTTTGCCCCGATCGACAAATGTTGATTATGGACATACATATTAAACGGAGGTGTCCCGAATGGCACCCTCGTCACAACACCCATTGTGAGAGTCCTACCAGCATAGCCAGCTATCTAGTTATATGCTTCAATGGTATTTGGTCTAAATAAGCACTCCATGTTTGATCTCAGTTCTCGGGAACACAGGAGAGAGGTTCGGAAAAGGAAATGGACTCAGGAATAGGCAAATAGTACAACTGGATTGTGTTTGTCATGGTCGGAAAGTACAGCAGTACGCTGACGACAAGAACAAGAACAAGAAGAGGTGTACCAGGGGCTCATGTTAACCCCC
The DNA here is from genome assembly GCA_037976565.1 of Mesocentrotus franciscanus. Lineage (NCBI taxonomy): Eukaryota > Metazoa > Echinodermata > Echinoidea > Camarodonta > Strongylocentrotidae > Mesocentrotus > Mesocentrotus franciscanus. The sequence goes on along the minus strand of CP137668.1, from coordinate 36,796,715 downwards.
CTCCCCCACCACTCATACCCCTCGGCCCCCGTCTATGTAAAACACTCTGAGCTCTTTTGAATGTCACTGCCACATAACTTCATTAGCTGTTTCAGATTAATAATAAATTAATAAGATTAATAATAGAAATGAAACCTTAGATTAGACTGTCGTAAAAATGTTCATAAACCTAGTCTGCTTGTGGCACGGAATTCTTTAAGATCAGACCAAAGAAAAGGATCTTCTCTGTAATGTCAGATAGTAAACTTGTCAGAAATAGAAGTTTAGTTTCGATGATGCCATAGTCAAGATTTTATGACATGTAAAGTGATGTTGTGGTCTGGGGTTTTGGGGTAAAGTTCACTCAGAACAAAAAACAATTTCAGCCCATTTCGCATTTGATTCAGTCAAGAGAAAGTAGGATTCAACGTAGGTTCTTAAAATGGATATATGTCAACATATTCCCAACCCATGAATATATTAAGTTGTTAGCTTTCAGTATGATTGATTTTTCCTCTCCATGATTAACCTGGACAGAAATGCAACAATTTTATTCATTCACTCACAAATTGATAGACATTTGAGAGAGAACATATATACAAGGGCAGAGATATGAGAGAAATTTATTATTTATATGGTTCAGAAGATTGGCAAGCTTATTTTTTTAATAAATTTTTTACTTACTCTTATCCAGTAAACTACAAATATGTAGACAGGGATAAACTTGAAGATATACATGTACCTCTCTCTCTCTCTGTTCTTTATGAATAGCTATATAATAAATGTAAATCAACCCCATTTAATCAAATTCATAATATCCGGTGTGATTTTAGTAAAAGTATGACAATTTTTTTTGTACAGGCAGGGTATTTTAGCGACATCACTATCACTGCTTTCATGTATTTTCAATTGCACAATCTTTCAGTAAAGGCATACATAGAGTGATTTGCAGTTTCTGTACCCAAGCATCATCATGTGCAGTCATCAGTTTGTGATGCATTGTGGGACATGGCTATCGACACATCGGGACATTGCAAGCATAGATGGCAGTATACGTAAATCTGAAGTAGTGTCAGTAGAATACCCTGCCTTTAAAGGGGAAGTCCACACTGATATTAAGTTGATTTTTAAAAAACAGAAAAATGGGGGAAACAAATTATGAAAGTTTGAGCAAAATCTGTTTGGAAATAGGAAAGTTATGAATTTTTTAACTTGTCATTCGTGAAACACAAATTGGCAACACTGTGATGTATCATGGGAGCTCCTCTTAAATTAGCACATTGATAACAAGCAGACATGATACTTAAAAGGTGGATAAATCTGTTACCTTGGTGGCATGGTGATGGTTGAGAATTTTATTTTATTTCTTTCAAACCTTTACCAAATGGTCTGAGATGCAGGCAGAAAAGGATTCAAAATAGGTTTGGTCAACTGAGGTGTCAGAGATATGTAAAACTTGGGTGATCTTTAGGATAGTAACAACTACTACAATGCCATTTACTTTGAAATCCACATGCAAAAAGCAACCCAAAAGAGCAAAAGATCAAGAAAAAATGTTTTATGGATACTTTCTAGAATTCATAATCCCATGATAGGATTCTCAGAAGACGTATACAATAAATCATTAAAAAAGAAAAAATGTGTTATAAAATGTTCAATAATTTATTTTTATTTTTTACTGAGCACATTCCTTTTCACATTACTCACATGCTTCTCTCAACGGTAATCCTTCATTTTCCTGTCATAAACGGAGACAAATTTACCTCTATGAAGAGACATATCATACTACACATGAGTGTCCTCAAAGGGCACCACACAAGGCAAGGGACTTTGGGGACCGGCCGAGTGTTTGATGTTTCACAACTCCTCACACACTTGGCAAACACTGGGCCTAACAATCACCACGACGGGATGGCACCGAAGACGGCATCGCAGCTCGGAAAGAGCAAGAGTCTAACAAACTTGTGATATCCTCCGCCAAAAGCCAGCCAGCCTTTTCTCACTGACAAGTTTCCCTTGGGGACAATCTATTAGGTGATGAATTTGGTTGCCTCTCTCTTTTGGGGGCTTCCGAGTAAGGGGCTCTTCAGGGGTAGGGGTAAGAGCCTTCTTTTGGTTTGGCTCTTTGTGGTGAGGAGAAATCGTTTTGAAATCTGGGAACACTAGAAAACACTTAGACTGTGGTTTGGTACCATTTAATTGAATGCTTGTTGAATGATTGTACAAATATGTAAAGCCACTTTAGAATGATGTCATGTTGTAAACCCTTAACAAATGGATAGAATCCTTCAAAGTTTTTAACAACAATTTTAATTCTAATATGCAATATCAAAAGAAATAAAGACTACAGGAACAGCAAACATGTGGGCTAAAACAGCCACAGATGGAAAGATGTCATACAATTTTCAGAAAATAATTTCTATATAGTCCTCCTTTTTTTAAAATAAATGATAACTTACAAACTGTAACTAAAATTAAATGGATAGATAACCTCAGATATTAAAACTAAAGCAAAAAACAAAAACGTAATCCATAAGTTGTAGCTACTCCATGGATACGAGAGTTGGTCCTTATTTTCTTGCATGACAAATTTCAGTAAATTTTGCCATTTCATATATCAAACTGGGAGCAGTTTTACACATAAATCAGCTTTGTAAAATTGGTTTGGAAAAATGCACTGTATTAAAAGAAGCTGTTCAAATGTTTCCTCAAAGCAATAACTCGCTCTCATTCCAAAAACTCATAATTGCAGCTGTGAATTAAACACTTGTGGTTAACAAATAGAAGAGGGTCATTTGTAATTTAGCGCCAACAAATGACAAATTTCCTTCATTCCCATATGTGCCTTTTCATGTCTGGTAGTAAAATATTTCATTCCATTATGATCCTTTTTTTTCCCTTCTCCTCCATGCGCTGTTGAGTTTCAAGAGGCAAAGAGGAGCCCCTTGTGTTTGCAAATTACATTTGAAAATACCATGGGATATGTGCATATTCTTGTCTACAAAAGGATGGGGTTTCCCCTGTTTTTGTTAAGCCTAATGCCATGATAAGCTACACAATATATATGTATGAACTGAATTTCAATGAAGATTTCACAAAGTAATCTTTGACTCACCTGGACATATGAGAAGATCAACACATCGGCGAAGGAGGTGACATGAAAGAGAATAAAAGTAAAAAGTAAAAAGAAAAAAGAAATTAATCAATTTTCTATGTAAACATGAATTTGAAATTAATGTCTGTCACACAGACACACACACACGCACACACAAACATATTAGAATTCAACTATCCCTCCTACTACTTTACATTACCGCATAGTTCAAATACCATTCCTTGTAAATCTTAAACAAATTTCCCAACAGCTAGCTATATAGATGTATCTTTAAAAAAATTAATTTAGTCAAAAAAGGTTCCATATAAGAATTGTAAAATTGTCTCTTTTTTTCTTCTTTTTTGCATGAGGAAGAAACAGGGAAGTGGATTTGGATTATTACATTGTACATGAATGCTTCAGTCAACAATATACTACATCTTTTAGACTAAATTGTACTTACAACATATGTTTGTATTATGAAATACAAATCTACATTTCCAAATGTACTTTTCATATTTATGTTCAAAACATCCGCTTTCTAAGGACTCTTTTATGTTTTGCCTCAAACATTTTTTTCCTTTATTGAGCCTCTTTATTATTCCCAAAAGTTTTTTCTGAACAACAATATCATTTTTTCCACTCCGTTAATACTGCAAACATTGAATATACAGCAATGCACTAGTATAATTATATACAGAGTAAGTGAGATACATGTACATGTGTATTGTCCTATACTTCCAACACTGCAACTCAAGGTGGGGAGGGGGGAGGGGGGAGGGGGCAAACATAATATGAATATCGTCTATTGAGAGCTAGAAGGGCATTCATTAGCTCTGTGTAAAAATATATGATTTAACGCCCTTCTGTTTCTCACAAGTTAATATGAAAGTACATTAATACAAAATGAATAAGATATTTTATAACTTGTTATCATTATTTTCTGTAACAATAACTCTTTGGTCCATGACAATAATTCAAATAAAGTATTAGTTGTGATGTGATGTGATGGTTATTTTTTTTACCTGACTGCTAAGAAAGCATAAATGCTTGTAAGTAAGCAACCAGACGGACGACGGCTTAAGGTCCTATCCGAGGGACCTGGTAGTGAGGATTAATGCCTTACCAAAGGGCACTAGCGCATCGACTTGGTTTCGAACCCGTGTCACCGGATTACGAGACCACCGCTCTACCAACTGAGCTATCGCGCCTCCTAACATGAAGCTGCCATTAGATCAATAGAATTGTTGAAAATATATAAATATATCTTGGGGGGGGGGTCAAGAGAAAATGCAGTTAATTCATGTAATAATATCAGTTGTATCCTAAACAATGAAAGTATCCAATTAAATGGAATAAATAATAATATAACTCCAGGATTGCTAAGTACTACCATTCTCCACCACACTTTATCTTATTGATACCTGAACTTAACTTCATAAAGTATGTGAGTAATAGATGTTGTATTTAAAAAGCTATTAAATAAAGGCAAATGACCGTTATGATCAAAGGTGTAAAATTCATTTGTCTGTAAATCCACTCCCACACAAGGCTGAAGAAACATTCCTTGTGTCTTCAACGTGTGTGTTCATAATAAGAACTCTAAACGTTCTTGACCATGACCTTGAAACATATAATAATATGAGCATGTGGGAGCATTGTAACATGGAGCTGAATTTCAACTATTCATGATAAATAGACATACATGTAAATGTATGACTTCCATATTTTTAAGAAACAACAAATAGAAACATTTCAAAATTGGTAAATAACTGAGGATGCTAAGAAGAGTCAAACTGAATGTTGGGTTTGTCTTGCTTTTATTCCTTGTTATTACATTTAAAAATCAATTGTTTTCTACATCAGTGGGGTTTTAATAATATCCTTCACACAAGGTGAGGGAGGTGAACGTCAAGATTCTTCATCGATATCACCATCATCATCATCATCATCATCATCATCATCATCATTATTACCGTCTTAATCATCACCGTCATCATCGTCATCATCTTCCTTATCATCATCAACATCTTCATCATCATCATCACTATCATCACTACTGTCTTAATCTTCAGTATCACCATCATCATCATCAGTACCATCATCATCATCATCATCATCACCATCATTCATCATCATCATCATCATCATCATCATCATCATCACCATCATTCATCATCATCATCATTATCGGTACCACCACCACCATCACAACCACCACCATCTCCTTATCCTCCTCATCATCGATACACGATATCACCATCACAGTCTCATTATCATCAAGACTTGCAATGCAATCATCCACCGATTCATCTTCATCAGATTGGAGAGGGAATGAACGCTGAAGATCACTTCAGTTCTCAACAGTCTGGATCGCATCATTCGGACATGTTAAGGTATAAACTGCCAAAAAAATGCTATGACAAAATAACATGACATAAGAAGCATAGTGTGCTCATCGCATATCTAGATATCAAACCACATACTGTAGATCAAAGAGTACAAGACAAGCCATTTGTTGTGCCTAACTATCATTTTTTATTCCGACTGGCCATTCATTACCACATAAAGCTGTTTTATGTTGCTGCGTCTTCTTTGTTTTTGTTTTTCTCGAGGCAATTTACTGCTTTAAGTCTGAACGAGGTTTAAGTGACAATATGGAATCTTGTGTGCTAACAGCACACAACTTCTTATTATTGATTTACAATGAATGAATACATGACCTTTATCAATATACAGTGTGAATGTCATTTCACACTACTCTAAACACGACCCTAGTTTGCTGGCATCAGGCGTTTTAGGTTTATCAGGGACACATAAAACAAATTATCAATAAGAAATTTTAAACAATAAAAAGGACAACAATATCCAGTGATTATGCTATTGGTTTCAGGGAACTACAACCTAGGGGTCAATGAGCACTTTAGCACTGTAATTATCAAAAAGAATTCAGGAGCTAAGAGGGAGGGAAAGAGAAAAATCAAACATAATGCCCAAGCCCCAAGAGTAAACAATAATTTGAAATGTAGCAATTAAATAATTAAAAATACCTGCAAAGAACCAAAATATGATTCAACACCAATTTGTTAAGAATGGAATCATTGAGAGATAGTAGTATCAGTATAAAACCAGTATAAAATGAGTTTTCAAGAGTCAGAAATAGAAAGATCATGAAACAATCATCACAATTTGTTTTGTTCGTTAATTGAAATTATAAGAATCAAACTGAAATTTGTCATAATTCCCATCAATAATTCTCTACAAAATAGCATGTAAACTTCTACAGTCTCAAGCATAATGTGAAAGCAACTTTGTTTATATAGTTCAAAACTGGCAATTGGCTTTCTTCCTTCTCTAAACCGAGCCATGTTTTCTAGAATAGGACAAAATTTGATTATGAGCAACAAAAAAAGTCAAGGCCACCGAGAAGGAACCCCAATAATTACTGAATGAAATATTCATAACTTCAGTCGAGCATCATATACGGTATACATTGTGTGCCTCTGCCATTCAATGGGGGAACAAAATTGAAAAGGACGAGGATGGAATCTCATCTCTATCAGTGGGGCACCCCGTGGAAGTATCATATTCATTTTGTTCCAGGATTTGACAATTACATGTATGAATAGAGATATTTTACTTCTCGGTAATAATGACACACTCCACTGACCATGTTTTGTGAAGGTAGGAGAGATGACAATGCAATGACTCGAACCGTTTCATCAACTATTAGCTCTGGAAACAGACCAATAATTGGCAAATAAATAAACAATGTTGACCATGCTGCAATATGGATGTGAAATTCTAATTTCTATGCGCATCAAGGTCGCGATGACTACTTCACCATGAAATTTGGGGATGGAGTAATTTCCTTACGACATTAATAAAGCATTGACTTGAATTTCTTTTTTTTTAAAGTAATTTCAATAATTTCTAATTTAATAACTGATGGTTTCAGAATTTAAAACCACTGACCACTTGATGGTCCTTGGAGCTAATATAATATTTCGTGGCTGATATATTATTTGTCAAATTTGCAATAGGATATACATGTATGATTGTCCATCATATATTATGATTACACTATTTACTCATCAGTTTATACAGAATATCAACAAAGCATAGTCATGCAGTAATAAATGATTCTGTATAATTTTCATTGATATTATCATACTATTCCATGTAGCTCGAAGTAGCATAAAGGAAAAAGAAAACACAGAGGGATAAAAAGAGACAAAAATGGAGTGGATAAGTGAGAGAAACCTGCTACACTAGAGAGCTAATAAAACATGAGGTATATATACAGTGGATTGATACCAAAGATATAAAAGTCAGATTAGATACTGATACAAATAGCTATAGATATATAGATGGTAGAATGAGATAATGAGATAAAGAGAGGATAAACAGAAAGGGAAAGAGACGGAATTAGTAAAAAGATAGAAAATGGTGGAGATAAAGAACACCAGAGGGAGGAGCAAGGGAAACATTGAGGGGTATGGGAGTTAGCCTAAGAAAGACTGAAAGAAATAGATATACAAATGGAGAAATTAAGGGGAAAAGATTGAGAGAAAGAGAGAGATAGAAAGAGAAAGAGAAAGAGAGATAGAAAGAGAAAGAGAGAGATAGAAAGAGAACGAGAGAGAGAAAGAAAGAGAGAGAAAAGAAAGAGAGAGAGAGAAGAGGAAGAGGAAGAGAGAGAGAGAGAGAGAGAGAGAGAGGGCACTAATGGACAGACATTGAACATGTCACAAGCAATCAAAACTGTCCATAATTCAGTATTGTTATCCTTTTGTGCCATGAAATACAGCAATGGTATTGACCTGGACTTCCCAAATGCAAAGAGTTTGGAAAATGTGAATTGAAACCGCATGAAATTAAACCAAGAAGGTTGCTGTATTCATTGGGGTACGGGTCAGGCTGGACCAACCTGTGCTGAGCTGATATATTTACAATCCACCTGAACTCGGTACAAGAACGTCCACAATCAGACAGAGTCCCTAGGTCTCACAGGCGGAAGTAAGAGGCAGATATTTTTGGTTGATAGGCCTCGCAGGTTTACAACATGTTTGTTGCAATTTTGGATGAAATACATGTACACAAATATTAACTTTTTCCAGCCAAATATTCCATGACCAAATACGAAGGTAATCCATTAAAGAAGTAAGTCCCATAGCAAGATAAATATGTGAGCTTTAGAACTAGAAGTACATCTGTATCAACTTCTACTGCCCTGATTACACAAAATATGACACTGTGCTTATATTCCAAAATAAAAGTAAAACAAAACACCAATGTCAATATATTTCTTGAAGTATATACTGGCTGAAAGTTTTCAATTACTTTTCAGATCATAATGATGAGAAAATGATTGATATAAAATAACACCTGTTGGATTAAATCATTATTTATTCATTGATTCATACAGATGTCTACCAAGATAATATTTAATCTACCTTTTACAATCTGCCTGATTCGTATCAATAAATCAATTCTCTTGAAAGCTAATCATCTGAGAAATTATCAACATATTGTCCGGTGAGAGGTAGGAGGCGCTAATGCATATAATTCTACACAGAGCTAATGCCCCTCTGGCTCTCAGTGCACAATATGTTGATACATATGACTGACTCGCTTATGAGTATAATCAAACACACATGAATTTATTAATATTTCCATCTGTCTATTATTATACAAATAAAAAACCTTTCAGCTTAATAATTGACATAGACATCAATCTTAGTCATTTTTATTATTTCCATTTTTCCTAGAATTCATCCAATGCCTGAAATATTTCCTCACTTACCACAGAAAATAAGCTTTTTCCAAAAAAAAAATTGAACAATATTCTTGTCACAATGAAGCTATTTTCACCTGCTTTATAAAGCAAAATAAAAGCTTGACATGATATTTAGACTAAAATTAATGTCTGAAAGGCAACATTTGACATTTGAGATTGGAACTGCATGTGCTATAATAATGCTAAGATAATTTTTGTTTATTGTTAGCTGATTAAATTTAAGTGTTCTTTAAAATTACTTTTTTTAATATGTTTGTGGGTTCCAATTTCATAATGAACACATTCATTTATATCATATGCAAAAGATCTGCCGTGGTACAACTTTACATATAAACATTTTAATACCTCTTTTGAATGTTTGAGGAGGTTTGATTTCATACTCAAAGGTATGGCTACTCCTGTTAATTTCATGTATGTATAACATTTTAATGACATGTTTTAAATGTGTAAAGGAGGTTAGTTGTCATTAAACACAACCACTTATTTTCCAAACAAGCAAATATACTTTTTTCTTGAAGAGAAAATAATATACTGTACCAGGCTTAAAATATAGTTAGCTTGCCAGACATAAAAGAAAATAGCGAAGGAACAGCAGTTAATACTCCTGTCATATCCGGTATGTCAAGTGCTGGGTACTTTAATATAATCTGAATGTTTCAAGGACAATACAACTTCCTTTTCAAAACTTTGGCGGGTTTATATTATATCCTACCGGTGGAAAAGGGATTAAACATTTCACACATGCATATCCTTTCAGTCAATTCTAAGAATCATAAATTACAAGCCAAATTCAAAATTCAATAATTCCATTAAAAGTGAGTTACATGTTATGCAGAATCAAAACAATCTCTTGATTTTCATATATCTTTACCTAAATTTTAATCAATTGTTTGCAATATCTAACAAAATACAATAATTTCATCTGTATAGTGCTCTTACAAAGTGCACTGTTGTTTCATGGCACTTTGAAAATTGTCAAAGAATTATTTTAATGTTGATCACTGTTCAAAATGGAGTTTGGAAAGATTTCTTGAAAAATATAACAAGGGTTATAGACATGTACATGAATATATCACAGAAGCTCATTCCAAAGTAACAACTGCACTTTAATACTACAAATTCAGACTCATCTCTGCTGATAAGAGCAAACAAAAACAGAATGTAATGCTTGGTGGTAACATGTTTGAAAGGTGACTATCCCTTTAAAGCTCATAACACAGAGACATATCCACAAACACAGATTTCCTCTAGAAAATGATATTTACTCTGTGTGTCATACCAAATCACACAATACAGCATGCATGTAGCCTCTGACATTGGCTTTGTCAGGTTTGAATGAAGGGAAGGAAAGGTAAGAATGGCGTTAGAAATCCTAAAACAGTGTACTATGACTTCCTTCTTTTCTTTAAATAAAAAAGTCACTTTCAGCAATCACCCCTTTTTCATTATGATCTTAAAAGAAGTTTTATTCCCAAATATCAAAACCAGTTTTATTTCCAAAATTTTGTAAGTGCACAAAGCAAACTTTCTCCTAACATGATATAAACAAAAAAGTTGGAGGCAGCTATTTATAAATCTTATTATTTGTATGAAAGTTTAGTTGAACATAATTGAGATGTGATTCTTATTTACATGTAGTATCATTCTAAACAATTCTCCCAATATTTGACAATCAAAGCATCCAATCCCATAATAGTCGCTAGGTTCAGGTTTTAGCTTCTGTTGTACAACAACAAAGTGACCTTCAAATTCAATATCTAAATAAAAACTCCTATTTGTGGGTGGGGGGGGGGGCAAGCAGATAAAACACAGGTTGTTGCATTTTGAGGTTGTTCACTGTGATATTTTTCCTAAATTACTATGACCCCCTAATAATTCCAGTTCTTTTGACCTTTTAAAGACCCCACTGTGATGGATGAATATAATATGCATTAACCTTAGTGACGAGTTACATCACAGGATTAAAAGATAAATAAATCAGAAAGATGCTTAAAATGATTGATAATGTGATCTAAACGCATTAATCTTTCATATTCTCAAAGCATACGGGAAAACAAACAGGATTATGCATGCTTACAAAAGGAATGTATATCTAGGATAAAGGAATTGTTACTGATACGCCGTTTTGAAGATTAATTCCATCAATTTACTAGTTATGCAAATACTAGGGTGGAAAACGAAAGAGTGTTAAATGCATTTAATCAAAATATATGAAAGTTATATGAACATGACTTTATTCAAATGGGGACATTGAATTCCAAGTAGATCATCTTGAACTCACTTAATCTCTCTCTTTCATCTCTCTATTGTTCCTATACTCATCCTCTCTTGTGTCCCCCTGTCTCCCCTCCCTCCTCTCTCTCTCCTCCTCCATCACATCATGTATATTTCTCTATGTATCTCAGTCTCAGAGATGTTAATTTCTATTTTAAAATGTCCTCTTATCCTAATGGCAAAAATTTCTACAAAATTCAGAACACTAAGAAAGAGAGGAACAGACACGAGAGAGACAGTGAGAGACAAAGAGAGAGAGAAAAGTCGGGGAGAAAAAAAGAGCGAGAATATTGTGTGCACATCTGCACTCCCCAAAATAAGGTTACAATACAATACACACCCACACATGCAAATTGCCTTCCAGGAGAGCAGCACATCCCTGGAAAGCTTTGAGAAACAAGAGCCTTCAACCCCGCGCAAAGAGCCAGCACCAAGAAACAAAAGGAGAAGAACAAGAGGAGTGAGTCCTCCTCCCTTTAAAAGAATACGTGAAACGAAAGCTACACACTTGAGATAATGTATCACAGCCTGGGGCGAAGACTACCGAGAGTCTCGGAAATCTCGAGCCTTGAACGGAGCATGACATGCATGACCCCGTGGAAAAGGTCCTCAGTTTACGAAATTTTGGCACCTCCAGTGCGGAAAGCTTGTCACCTACTGTTTCCGAACAGTCGCAGATACATAATCTAGTTTGTTACATGAGGTCAAAAAATCAGGTTGTAAAGCATGGCTGGGCACATGGGTAGGAAAAAAGCCCCACCCCTGCACTTTTTAATGAATGCTGGGTATAGTTAGGTAAAATAAATTACTTTGATTTAACCCTTTTATTGCCACCACCCCAAAACGCCTATGACTTCACACAAAGTATTTCTACCTTCAAGAGTGACAGGGTAAAAAGCCGGTGTAAAACTTTCAGGGGGATGAGGTCCACACCCTGTCAATCAATTTACCTGGACTTTTACCATACTAGATAATAAAGTCTAGAACTTTTTAAATACAAATGGGAAAAACCCCCTCCATGATATCCCCATTTCAAAATTTGTAGAGGTTTAATTTTACCAGTGTATGTGGCCATTAATTTAAAAAGTGAAAATCAATCTTGGGTGGTGAAAGAATACTTGTTTGTCAGAAAAGCATAGATGTGGAATGCAGCCATTCCATTTTTCATCTCTTTTCCCCAAAACACAGGGGAATAACAAGTATTTTATTTAGTTAGCGATCAATGCGATGATGAGACATAGAGTTTGCCTATTGTAAAGAAGCCCTACATGAGATAAACACACAGAATGCTCCAAATCAAGAACACTTGAGATACACAAAATTGAATTGTGACTTGGATAACATGAAAAGTGAGACGCATAGACATTGGCAATTCACCTAGATTTTCTAGACCTATGTGCTGTCTCTGAGGGTCAACAAATGACATGCTACCACTTAGCTCTCGTATATCTTGAGTGGCATAAGGACCCAGAGGGTTCACAAACATATCGTCTCCTGAGAGCCAGATAGGCGTAAACCCCGTACCCTTTAACACAATGCTAACAACCTTCTGGCTCTTAACAGATGGATTAAAATCGGCTGAGAGGAAACCATCACACACTTTTGCAGACATCCCCTCCAGTCTGTGCATGCAGAATAACACCAGATTCATACATCGTTGTGGAATGCTCCAAAATTCTGCCAAAATCCGGCATGGCCAAATTGAAATCCAAACATTTTGAAGCCACAGAACCTATTACAGGGCAGGAAGAAGCCTCAGACAGTTCACATGCCCCCAGTCGCTCGACAAATTGAAATCGGATACCAGGGAAAATATTTGGGTGAAGAGCAATCAAGATATATCAATATGAATATATTTTCTTTGCCCCACAACACCTTTCTTTCAATGTCTGCTTCTGACATTAACTTTGGCTGCTGAGTCCTGGACCCAAAACAAAACAATATAGACTCAACAACCGTGGGCCTAGTCTAGGAACGAGTCCTGTACAAGGTAGGTTGTCTCGTAGTGGGACTGACACAATGAGAGAGGTATTCTGCACATTATTTGAAAACTTGCTTTAATCAGGTAGGTCTAAAGTAACATTATTTTCTGTTTTATGGAGTCCAAGACTGTATCCCCTTGTGTAGAAACCTCCTAGGATCTTACTACAAGGAGTACTTCAGCAAATAATACTCTACAACAATGCATGCATTTCAGTTTAATTAACTCATAACAACAAAGTTGGACATCATGTTTGTTTAAATGTCAGATCTTTCTAATCGAGACTATACACACCAATTAAATGTACTGGTATATCAACAGGATACAAATAGGATAAGTAAATTCTTGCAGCATTCAAATTACATACTCACTGTTAATGGGTATGTTCTTATTATCCGATTCCACAATGAAAAGTAGAAATTAATATACATACAATCCATTCAGAACCAAAAGGGCATCATATCATTTTACACAGAGTTAATGCCCTTCTGGCTCCAAACAGATGATGCATTTCTGTTCTGAATGCAGAGACTCCAAGATCAATGAGTGTTCATCTTCCTCTAGACCCACTTATTTCATCTGTTTCAGCGCCAGAAAGACATTTACAACTAGGTGTTAAGGTATAACATTTAATGCCCTATTGGCTCCCAACAGATGCCTGATTGTCACATTCCCTGCAGAAGGGCATTCCAAATAATTAAATGCCTTGTTGAGCCCCAAGAATGGCACCAATACTTCATTTTATGAATACATGTGGCCAACCCTGTACAATGTTGATATGGACACGAATCCCACAATTCAAGCACATTTTTATCATTTCTGAGTTATAAAAACAGAAAATAATTATAAGTCACGAAAAAATATATATTTGCCAATTCCCATATCAAGCAAATCTCACTTATAGTACTTATATAGGCCTATACAAGATAAAGTTAATCCTGGTTGAGAATCCATAGAATCCCCATAGCATAGAGGGCAGTGTTGGCCAAGTGCACACAAAACAAATGCAGGAGTGGCGCTATCTCTTACTTAACCAGGTATTCCCATGCTTACGCCCTTTTGGTGGGCATGCACACAATGAAAATGTAGACATGCCAGTAGGGTTGTTTCTTTCATTGCCGATACATTAGCTAATGAGTAGAGTTTCCTTGTGATTAACTTTCACCTGAAGAACCAAGAAATGCAAAGGTTAAGCGCCATTCGACAAACCGGGAATGAAACTTGAGGCTGGTGGCTGTGGGCTGGCTGACAACAGGAATGATGTGTTCATTCTATTTTCCTTTAACGGAATGCTAATTGTGAATTTTCAAATGAATCTCATTTCAGAAACGTATTTCATCCCCCAAGAAAAAGGAAGATCTGTGGAAATTGCATTATAAGAAGTCTGTTCTAGTGAAATAATTCTAATGTATGGTCATTTTCACCTTCCATATACACAACAAATTTACAAATGTAGTAGATATCAACTGAACTACCAACATATATTTCATGTCAACATGAATAATTAAAAAGAATTCAAACTTAAGTTCATGTATTTATTGTCTTATGATGCCTGTATTAAACCAAGGAAGACAAAGGATGATTTCGTTTTTGTTTACTGCGTCCAAGGTGACCAACGGTAAGTCTGACCGTTCCAGACTACTACATGTATTACTCCAAACCAGTGATGCTAAAACCAGAAAAGTAATGAAGACAAATCCAGAAATACGGTTTCGACTCAAGGCTTTGAAGTTCGACCCCGTTTCCACAAGAAAATAATCTAGGAATCCAAGAACCTCAACAACAAACAGTAGGCCACAATATTCATGTAAGCATAGATTAGACTCAATACTCTCAAGAAGATAAAGACAATGTCATCTTGGCAACCTTGTAGCTTTCATAATTCTGACAACAAAATTTCACTTAATTTGCTTAATGGAGTGGCAAGTCAAACATCCATGGTTACTGCAACTTTTTAATAAATATTGAAGTGTGGGGGAAAACAACAAAAAATCATTAGCCTTGTGTATCACCTATTGAAACATGCGAACATTACACTCACGTATTAGGTAACATGAACATTATTTCTATGGGATAATTAATTAGGTATTGGAACTGCCCTTGAGTTGATTTCTCCAAGGTCTTTGTGTTGATGCTTCAGGTAGAGAGCAAATCAACAAAGAGTAAAAAACATTTTTTGATAAAATTGTACAGCTGGCTAATTACATAACATTTCTTGCATACATTACCAAATTATAATCGACATGGAAACCCTTTGAGTCCATAATCCTTAACTAATTTTGAAAGGAAATGTTAAGGATTGTGGACCCAAAGGGATCCATGTTGATTATAATTTGGTAATGTATGCATTTAATTCATTTTTCATTTTAATATGAGGTTGCTTAGAGGAAGAATGAGTGACAGTTTCACATTTTCTCTTTAATATGTCAGTGCTATTATTTAACAGACAATTCAACTTATTAATCCACCCTCAAAGCATACTTCTTGTTATGTCAAGTATGGTTTATAATCTACTTGTTATTACAAGTATGGTTTATAATCCTCTTGGTTTACAATCCTCTTTTTAGTTCCTCTTTCAATTCATTTGATGTCATAAAGCAGTCTTGGGCGACAAAAAATGATGCCAAAACGTTATAAATACTCCAAATGACGCTGAACTATTGTATATGTGTACTCAATCAATGTCGATATAAATACATTTACCATGGTGAATAAACAAAAAATATGGCATTGTTAAATACTTCTTTAAATACATGCAGTGTTCGCAAAACTGGAAATAATAAGAAAACCATATATAGCAGTTTTGAACAGTTAGCAATATGTTGTAATTAATGTATGTAATGGCTTCTATTAAACACACTATTGTACCTAGAGGCTTTATCAAATGAATAAAACAGCAACTAAGGAAGTAAAACCACCAAAAAATGAAACCACAATATTCATCTTACATCTAATGTTACATTGAATAATGGATTAATAAGTTTTATTAACCCATTTAACAAACAAAAAATTACAAAATAACAAACAAAGGCAGAAAATACCTTCAATGCGGTTACTCTTTCATTTGGAACCGTTCCTTGTGAGTACTGGGCCTTGTTCCATCTTGGACAAAAAAGGGGCAACTGATTTGCCGAAGACGAATTCATATTTCATCTTTCTGCCAGAGGTGAAAGGAGGTCGACTGACGCAGCTTCTGTTCATCTCTAGTCTAAAAAAGTACCTCTACTAAGTAGTTGGTGTCAATGACCTGGCCTGTTTTTCACAATTTTCTCGAAATTTTCCCTTTTTCACACACATATCAAAGGGCCAAGTCAAAATTAAAGCCTAAGACTTGTTCTCACATAGCCAAGGGAATACGAAAGTTTTCAATCTTGTGACTTTTGTTTTCAAATATGGCAATCTCCCCCAAATGTTGATAACTCTCTCTCTCTCTCTCTCTCTCTCTCTCTCTCTCTCTCTCTCTTTGGTGTCTGTTTTAACAGGGGGAAAAGAATTAAAATCAATTAGATGAAATAATTTGACTTTAACAATTCTGGGTTGTGAATGAAAAGGATATTCATATTCCCTCAATAAAAATGGATTTCACACAATGTTAGGTTTTAAAAATCAGGATGCAAAAATCTTTTAGAACTGCCAAATTCATCACAATAAGAAATACATGCGCTATTTACATTCAAAGATCTCTTTGTTTGATAACTGGCATATAGCACAAAGTGCACTATACATTAACGACAGATAAACAGTGAAAAAACTTCACATGCACACACTGTTTTTGATGGTTAAATCAAACAGGCAAAATGGCATCATATGATTTTTGTTGTTGTTATTATTGTTGTTATTCAAAAGTATCTTTGCAGCTAAAGGTGAAATTATTAAAGGCGCACAATCCCGCCAGTGTAGTTATCGCTGCTCTAGTCATCGCCATCTTGGTTCCGAAAATCGACTTCTAATTTACATACAGCTGTCAATCAAAGTTCAAGGAGGGGGCATTACAATAACTCTCACGACTGGCGCGTATGCCATGTGCACACTACGCGCTTATTGGTTTAATCTTGTTTACCTTGCGTGTATGCGAATTAGGTCAACTCATGATAGTTATATGAATATTCATTACCATTACGATCAATGGGCTCTAATTGGCTGTATGTAAATGAAAAAAATATCGTCATACCTCATTAGGTTTTGTCCCCTGACGAGTATTAACTTGTTGTAATAGGGGGAGCGCATGCAGGGGACTTACGTGAATGTAGTACGGCCTGCCTTCGCCAAGCCAGTTGATCGCTTCCGATTGTGACGTCACAAAAGTGGGCGGAAACAGCAGCCGAATCTTAGAGCCGAACTGCGATTGGTATTACTTCGGCACATGTATGCGATAATCGGCATTGTTCGGGCATTCGGAACATGCCATCTGCATAAGAGCCGTATTCTGTTGGTGTCAATAGGCAGCTAGCACCGTCCGCCAGCGTGTACGTATTTTGAACCCCCTCTGGAATACGGGGAACATGCATCTTTAAATGAAATACTTAAACACTATATATCCATTTTTCGTAACTAATTTAGGCCTATAATCAGTCATTCTAACATTGTTGTGGGTTATTTTTTTGTGGGTTTATTCTTTTTACTTGCCCAGAATATAAAATCAGTTAAACTTTGGGCAAATTTAAAATATTTTCAAATGTTTACTTGTATATCCCCTGACTGAAAACTAAGACTAACCCCTGCTACCTGTGCGGCTATGGTAAAAGGGCTCATATTTCAAGAATGGTTATTGGAAATTAAGACAAATGTCATATCGCCCCGACTCAAAGCACCATCGAGTCTCATTATTTTTCAAGTTTAGACCTGGCATTCCACCTATCCATAATTGATGTTTTTCATCTAAATCCAACCACTTGATTGTATGCTATTGATTATTAAAGGCCTTAGAATGTATGCAAAATGGTCACTTCAGTTGCTCCATCAGGAATAGAAAAGAGGTGTGACCATATGAAAGAAACTCTAAACTTTCAAGCAAGTGACACTGCTTAAATTACTAGATAGTACCTGTTGTGTCATAGTAATTACAATGAGATCCTGTACATTCTTTGAACATAGACAAGTTCTAAAGGCTCTTCGATTAAATTTTGTGCATAACAACATTACATGAATAGCTCCATGATTACACAGGTCCCAAAAAATATAGACAATTACAAGATTGTCAGGTGATAAGAATACATTTTCAACTTGTATTCCGTATTCGTTTAACATTGTTTTTTTCCATCACCAAAAACAACAACAAAAGAAATAGGTATTTCTAACATTTTAACAGTTTGTATGCTGTCCGTTGTTTTTCCTCATACAGATATATGTATTGAGTAGCACCTTTTTCTTCTTAAAATCAAATTTAGCTTTTAATTTCTGGAGAAAATTAATTTTAACATTTACAGCATCTAAGAAAGAGGTACAATGCTTGGTATGACTTTCATGTCAATTTTGAAGGTCAAGCTACATTACGGTCAGTTGATCAATTGTATACTTCCCCTTTGAGCCTGTTTGTAATAACATGCGAGACATGATAGCGATATCAGAGGTCATGTTGAGCTATTTCAAGACACCATCTGCCATCCATTCTTCAATTACCTCGCATACCCCCTTCCCTCTCCCCCCTGAATTACATTTTATAATCACCATGCAAAATGCAAAATCCCTCCCTCCCTTTCTGTCATGTCCTTCTACCCTTCATCTTTGATTGCCAAGCATCCCCCAATTTTTTTAAATAAATAATCACTATCCCCCCATCCCTCGTCCTTCTACCCTTCATCCTTAAATTACCGTGCATACCCTCTCCCCCTACCCAGAATCATTTTTATAATCACTAATCTGATACTGATAGTTGGATAGTTTTCATAATATCTGGGGAAGGCTATAGAGACCCTACATGCAAATGATAAATTCTTGCACTCAAAAATGGAAGAAGAAAAAAGAAATAGACGTACTCAGCTTGACATGCAGTAATATAGACCCATTTTACCAACTTATGAGAATATAATTGGATCAAAGTGGTATTAGTTTGGTGATATGATTAGCTGCATTTACACCACTAGCAAAAACCATTGTTTTTCCTCACATTCCGAAGTTTTGTCGAAGTTGCTAGGCAACCAATCATAAACACGATGAAAAACCAAAATTGAAGAAAAAAAACATTGACATTTTTTAATGGGTTTTTCCAGTAGTGTAAATGGTAGTTAAAAAGAAAAAGATTGTTTTTCAAATGGATTCTTCGGCAATGTAAATGGGCCTGATCATCAAAAACACATCTCTTATCAAAGAGTGACATATTATGATAGCAATAATTTGTAAGTGACCCTTTCTTTTTCTTTTATTAAAGCATTCTCTTGCATAATACCTGCATGAGTTGATTTAGTATTAATTCAAGGCCAATTCTGTATGATTTTTTTAAATCCATTTACTACATAATCACACATTTTGCAATATTTTTTTCAGTCAGCTCTTGCACAATTGTTTTAATGAGGTTTTTGAACTACAATGAAGTATATAAACAAAGCCTTTAGACTTGATAGCATTGATGGAAGGCTAACATGAAATTATTATTATTATACGAGAGGCAACGGGTACATTGCTTTGCCTGAATTAAAGCTGGACTAAGGCTGACTTACTCATAAAATGCATTTTGGGAGAGAGGAAATACAAATACTGAAGTGCCTTAATTTTGAACACCATTCAAAATAAACTATTGGCATTGGGACTGTCTGGTCAACCCATCAATCACTTGAATGGTCAGTTAGATTACTATCTGATCATAAACAGATTATTGGTCCATTCCCACATGCTGACTGTAATAAATGATGGTGCTGATGACAATCACACTAGGCTTGCCCTCATCTGCCCGAATTGGCCAAATACCTCGTTATTTCTGATCCGGGAAATTAACCAGATCACAAAATAGCGGGCTATTTGGCAGATGAAGACGCAAATAGCGAACTATTTGCTCAGGAAATCTTCCCAAGATATCTTGGGCTAGTTTGCAAAATATCCCGCTATTTATGGTCCGTCTTCACCAGCTCAAGACTCGCACTACGCGCGAACACTGAGTAAATTTCTCGAGCTCGAGTTTCAAGCTGATAGAGACGCGATTGGTAACTTCGGGCTAATTTCCCGGATCACAAAATAGCGGGCTATTTAGCCAACTCGGGCTGATGATGACAGACCTACTGTGATACCTCCTCACTCATATACCACCTGTTTGGAGGCACAAGGGCATTAGCTCATATGCATTAACACAGGCTTAATGCCCTTGTGGATCTGAACAGTCCACATGTCAAATTCATTTCACGAAGAATATGGTGGACACAACATGAAGAATTAACTACATGGGTTGACTGTAAAACCGAACACTCTTGCATCAAGAAACTTTGATGAATATGGCATAAATTCAGTGTTGGATTTGAATTATATTTTGTAGCATGAAACTTTGGCCCCCCCCCCCCAAAAAAAAATAAATAAAATCCAAACTAGTTGCAAACTTCATGAACATTTCATACATAAGGAACTACCTGGTTCTACCGAACCTCACTTATGAAGTTCACTGTACACAGAATATCATCTATTGAATGCCAGAAGGATGTAACTCATAATACATAGAGTTAACATCCCTTCTGACTCTCAGCTGATATACTGGACAAAATGTGAGAAAACATGAAGAAGAAAACTATTTAGTGCGTTCTCCATTTTATATTTGAATTGTATCTTTTCAGTGTAATCAAACAGTTAGCTTCCCACATGTGACAGAAGAAAAACAGATTAAAAACCACACCTGAAAGGAGACACCACAGATAAATAATCAATGATCACGAGAGCTTGCCGTTATGACAGACACAGCGATTAATAATGCATTTTATTATTTAATTTATTTACACTTGAACTTTAACGATAAATGGGGCAAATGTGCAACTGCACCAGACTGAGAGAAAATGTGTGGTCCGTCGCATTGAACTTTTGTACAGTAAAGTCTGGAATAACATTTGGTTTTAATAGAAGCCCAACATGGAGTCTTGAATTTTGCGGAGCAGGAGTTGTTTTATGTCCCTGACGCAAATATCTAAGAATCAAAAGTAGAACATTGGTGGACTCATACAAAAATTGATGCAGTATAATTCAATATGACTCTTAAATACTTACAGATTTGAAGAAAAGAAATATCCCAGAGTAGGAAAAAACACTTTTCATAGGATTGGTCAGTGCAATGAACAGTTGCTGCTCATATATATATATTTGTTGAATTTATAAAAGTTAAAAAAGTTGTACATCTATTCTTACTTCCATTTTTTCCCCTCTAAAAGTGCACTGAATAAAAAACAAACTCATTAACAACTATACCAAGAGAAACACTACATGCAGAAATGCTAAAAGCTTGAAACTACACACTCACTATTGCATTTCATTTCCTCTCTCTCTCTAAAAAAAAGAAGTAGGAAGCACCTTGCTTACAAGCAATGCTTAACCCATTGCCTCCTGGAACCGGGTGTTCTCTGTATTAAGCCTATGGGATTAGAGAATTCAGTAGTCACCGGGTTGGGTTAGGTATGAACAGATTGCTCTCTCCATCACTTACATGTACATATATCCCCACCCCATCCCAACCCCTCCCCTCCCCTCCCTCCCAGACTTCTCTTCTTTTGGGTAAATTGCAGTAATCATTTGAATTCAAGACATATTTTATTTGTTTGTTTGTATGTTTGTTCGTTGTCTTGACTTGTGTATTGTATAATGTTTAGTAGCGAATATATTTCATATTTTTATTTTAAAAAAGGGTCAACCTTTATATAAGGATTATGTTTCCTTTCAGGTTGCAACCTATTCAGTTTATTTTATGTCCTTGTCTAATATGTTCTTAATGTGTGTTTTATGTTATATATTTGATTGTTATATGAAATGTTGTCTTTTTAACTAAATGAAATAAATTGAATTGAATTGAACAAATGCGATCATTGCTGGGAGAGAGGATGAAGAGGAAGAGGATGAGGAGACTGAGAAAGAGAGGCTGGATTAGAACAATAATATCCAACTAAATGCACCAGGGAAACTGCCAGGAGACAAAGGAAGAGAAAGGGAATATTTGCTCTGAGGGCTGGTGATTTTTTTTCTTCTTGCGCTCGATTCACGTCACCCCCCCTCCCCCAAGACGACTCTCGCTGGAATTACTATGAGCTTTATGCTTGCTCAAGACGGGCACTGTGAAAAATGTGAAAACATTTTGGCATGGGAAGAGACAATACATTTAGGGGAGACAATACATTTAGGGGAGAAAAAGAATGGGGGGGGGGTGAATATAGTTTCTACCCTGGTTACAAAAAGTGCAAAATAAAATCATATTTAAGTTTATCTACCATCTAACCGACCAGGAAATCACACAAAAGAATTAAATCCTCATATTGCTACAAACCACAAGTATAATTAACACTATAGATAGTGAGACTGCATCCTGGAAAACATCTTCAAGATTTTATAACTAACCCGCTTCTTATAAACCACAAACCACCCAAAATAATATCTTGTTAGTATAAGAGCATTTAAACCATTTGTTTCGACCACAAACTAGAATTTCAATTAACTTTACAAGCAATATGTTCAAGAACAATAATTACGGTGTCATGAGACTAAAAAGAATCAATTAGAAACAGATGTGTATAGAAGTGGAGAAGGAGAAGGGAGTGATGAAGGAAAATGATAGATCAATCCTGGAAAGGAGACTATAGCTGCTGGTACATTAGCTTTGGTTGGGATAAACATATTTCAAGATTCTGAGGACGAGAAAAGGATACATTTGTCAAATATTTGCTTGTGAAGTGGACTCGAGGCTCAAGCATATCTGTACGAGGATGAAGAGTATATTAGAGGTGTTTGCTTCCGATTAGAAATAATCGTTGTGTGCAGAAAGCTTCAAATTGGAGCCAGAATGTAGAAAATGTTCCAGGGACAGGGGGGTTATCTTAAAGTGCGATGTAAAAGGAGAATAAAGAATCATACAGAATGCTCCAGTATGTGTATGTGTGTGTGTGTGTGTGTGTGTGTGTGTGTGGGGTGGAAACATTTTCTTTAAGTGCAATGTTAAGGGAGAAGATAAAAGGTGCAAACTGCTCCAGCGAGGGGAGGGGTAAG
>CP137668.1:36648429-36768429 GCA_037976565.1 Mesocentrotus franciscanus | reverse complement strand
TCATATCTATTCCTGTTGTGAATTTGTATAAACACACTAGCATCGTATCAATATTGGAAGGACACAAATGTTAATAAATTGCCAGGAGACACATCATCCTATTTTCATCCACCTGTTATCATATTGTTGTGGTCGAGTGGATATGTCACAGGACTGTGGATCTCAAGGTCCGCGGTTCGAGTCCCGCCGCGGCACTAATGTCCTTTGGCAAGACATTATTCTACATTTGCCACACTCGACCCAGGTGAGGTAAATGGGTACCTGGCAGGAATTAGTTCCTTGAAATGCTAGAGAGCCGTAATGGCAGCCATGCTAAAGCCAGGGTAATAATTTCCAAAGCTCTTTGGAAGCGCATAGAGACGTTATTATGTGATATGCGCTATACAAGAACCAAATATTCTTCTAATTATTATTATTATACTTTCCACAACAAAGTGATATAAATCCAGTGAAAGTGTGGTTTCATAATATAAAGAATGTGTCTTTACTGATTTAGTGGCTACAGATGTGCCACACTGTTTAAAGCAAACTGCAACTTTTCATACAACTGCAAAATCAAGTCGATTATTTCATAGTTGAATCCTTGTTTCAAAGGGATAATTTGTACAATAACAACGAATGCATAGTGATTCTCTTGAATTCTCCCTTCAGTAGTTATGCCTTTCTGCCATCAAACTTGCCATGTAGAACTGCTAGACTCCTTGACTCTGTCGTAATGTGAGTGGACGTTTCTAATAAACCCACTAATCATACTAATTCATGGGAAGTCTTCGGGCTAGGATAGTGCATACATCTTTCAGACTTTCTGTTCGGCCTCCAAGGCTAGGCCGGCTGCCCATGCGGCTCTGACAAATAAAGCTAAAATAAAGCCTTGGGGAATTTGAATAAGTAAAGAATTTTCTTTACCATTTCCAGAAACGTTATTTACTTAGACAAACTTGTGAAATACCAAGTATACTAAGTTCAGTTAACAAAGAATGATAACTATCGGACATCAAAAATATCATGGGAAAATTACTTTGAGAAAACTGTTGACAGATCTTCATATCTACCAACTGGTGCAAACTTGGTGCTGCTCTATTTCATATCCTACTTTACTGACATTAAACCACTTTCTATCCTGGATCTGTATAACGTAAATGGAATTTCATCTCCAGCTAAACAGACCTCCTATATAATGTGCCTGATATAGAATTTGATATTTTGTCTGAGAAGAGCATAAGGGCATTATTAAGTCATATATAGCTTTGAGGCCTTTCTGGCTTTCAACAGATGATTTTATCGGTAAGAAAATACCCCCAAAAAATATTGGGAAATAAAGTTTATTTTGTATTTTAATTTCAAAATCCATAGAAAAACATAATTTTTTCCAAAGTATATTATATTTTTGACAAATGAGAAACAGATTTTTTTTTTAATATCAGAAGATTAAGGATATGCAATATTCATGAAGGAAGAATGATAAATTAGATTTGTCAAAATTATATTACAGTGACTTATTGCTTAATTATGGTATGTGAATTAAATCAGACATTGGATGTTTCATAATGAAGACTTCCTAATCTTTCAGTGTCTAGTTTTGTTCCTGTAACTGATATTTATGGCTAACAATTTATGATCAAGATTATCTCTTAGATTACACATAATTGCAAGGACAAAACAGCTAAATAGTTCTGAACATAACTTCTGTACATAAAACTACATAGATAATCAAAGATGCAAAAGTGACAGGAAGTATAAGCTAATATTGTGTAATTCTTACAGATGTGAAAGGCAGATGCAAATTATCATCCTCACATCCCTACCAGACATTACAAAATACAGGAAATAGAATCCACATTTGCCATGTTTAGGTCTTTTCTAATTTTCCTCACGGCTGTGATAGCTTGGCTTGTATACACACGGCGCACAATATTCAGCCGCCTTTTTAAACAGCTAGATCGCTTTCACAAGGGCCAGCATGCAACGAGTTTGCTCAGCACTTGGCGGGACAAGACTTTGCACAAGATACAACTCCGAACCGGTCACGTTTCTCATACGCCTGCAGTATGTACTCAGCACACACAGGGCCAAAGCCCAGCAGAATACACAGAGGGCTGCAGTGACTACACAGCAGCCAACGCCAAGTGCTACCAGTGGGACTGTGCGATGAATGTAGAAGAGGGGGGTTGATCCTTCAGCATTTTGCCAGGAGTATTTTGGAACCTATTATGACACTCTAAAGCTACACCTCTTTGAGGAGCTATGAAGAGGTGTGGTGGCAGGATGAAAGTGGATGATGAAAGTGGCAGCGGAAATTCCTTGACTAAGCGTCTCTTTCACATACCAATGAAGAAAAGACAAACGTCCATTTGCAGATGACCAATCTTCTTCGGTCCACCTTGCTTTTAGGGACCAGCAAGCATTCGCATAGATTTTCAATTTTTTAATTACTCCACTGCAATGGCAAAAGAGCACTCAGAGTTTTAAAAAAAATGAATGAATGGAAACCATAAAAGAAACACAGGTATAATTAAGTACAGAGTATAGTAATTAAGTCTTGCACATCCTTTTATTTATCAGGTGTGGGTTGTTTGGCTATTTCTTGGGAATAGAGCATTAAAGTATTAGATATCAATTAAAAAGCTTTCCATAAAGTAACATACAAATTCAAATGAGAATTTAGACGTTATGAGCATACTTTAATTATCCAATCATTTGGCCCGGGTGTTTTAAAATTGATGACACAATGGGGAGAACAGGAAGAGGAATTAGTACTCTTATTGATTGGCTATGTTGTAACAACAGGAGATCTTTCAAGCATAAAAATCATCTTTACAAAGGAGTGTGATTATCTTTCCTAAATTGAATATAAATAGACATTTTTAGTCCAACATTTCTCATCATCTATTTGAATAGTGTATTTGTTTTACAGACTGTTCAAATATTTATCCCTTTATGAATTGACTTTATTGAGATATTAAAAAATTATCTCTAGCTACCATGGCTCATTTCACGTAGCCTTGACAACAATGGGACAATTAATTAAGGAAGCAACGTTCACAAACAAAAAGACTATCTCAACTCGAATAAAAGAAGTTATTGCTCAAAGTGCATTTTACCAAGAACTTGCATTTGATATCCTTTCCTCGACAGCCATGATCTCCCTACTTTTGACAAATAGTGAAAGTGTACAATAAACCTGATCAATATTGATGCACAACTTGGCGTGTTAAAAGGAGAGATTAATACCGACAAAAGCGGAGATATGTATGCCTTACACACCTATCTGGAGAAAAGTACATTCAACTCCCTGCAGAACCATTGGAATAATTAATGCCAACATGATGATACAATTCCATTTATTTCTTTGCAACTCTAATTTTGTGTTACCCTTTCAGCATCTACTTCATTCCAATTTAAATTCTGCTGGCTGTGGAACGCACAAAGCATGTTTTGAATATTTAATCACCCACAGAATATGTGGTGATGGCACGGCAAAGAAAGTGGTTGGTCCGTCACATTGCATAGCACGTACCTCCACGTAATTCCCCTCGAAAGCAAATTGAATGGATCTTTTACAACCAATTCTAGCATGGACCGTCTCCAATAAAATGAATTTTCACACACTCAAACTGCAAAATTCAGACAAAATTTGGCCAAGGAGCCTTAAAGTGCAGGAAGATATAGTTTAACCTGATATTTCTAGAATACTCTCCCTTCAAGGAGAAAAGGGATCGTAAACAAATAGTTATCAATGAAATATGATACTTTATCATTTTACAGGATCTCTATTAAAAATGTGACATTTTTCTTTACTTCATCCATCAACAGGAAAACAGAAGGGGTAAAGTCTCTACATTCATATCTCCAGCTATACACAGAGGATGATATGGGGAGGTATGAAAGAAGTGGGAAAGAGAGGAGGGTACAGTTCAACCCCCCACCTCCTTCATCGATCTCTCGAGATATATCCACATCTCTAGCTATCCACATCTCTAGCCTCAGAGTGGGGTGCAGACTCCCCCTTCCTCCACCCCTCAATCAATACCACAACCTGGAATGATTTGGTGGATGAATGAAAGAAGAGAGAGAGGGGGGTAAAGTCCCCTTCCTCCCTCCAGCTAATATACCCCTTGGAATGATATGGGGGAGGTATGAAAGAAGTGGCCAGGTGGCCGTATTCATATCAATTCAGTTATCAAATCCCCCTCCTCTGATTACAATAGCGGGAGGGAGAGAACGTAAAGCAAAACATAGCAATAAGAACAAACATCGTTTGTCAGTACGTCTGATCAGTTCTGACATGTGAATAACTGGTAGAGTGTAAACACTGCAAGTACCTCATTCCCTCGACCTCGTACGAATGCAATGTAATGCCATGTATTAGTTTGACTTACCTTCAATCCCCCCCCCCCTCTCTCTCCCTCTCTCTCTCTCTCTCTCTCTCTCTCTCTCCCTTTCTCTCTCTCTCTCTCCCTTTCTCTCTCTCTCTCTCTCTCTCTCTTCCCCCTCTCTCTCTCTTTGAATCTCTCTTTTCCCTCTGTATCCCCTCTCCCATCTCCCTCTCTCTCTCTCATTTTTTTCTGATTAATCATAAATTATACAAGCAGGTAGAGTCTAATATTACCTCCATCTTTTTCTAAACAAAGAAAAACAAGTCACAATCACCAGGGCTTTTTAAATCGAAAATAATAAGGAACCTTAATCTTACATTTATTAAAATGTGCAAACATTATAAAATCACTGGTAACACAATCTGCTTATGATTTTCTATAAACATTATGAAAAGGTATTGGAATTACCAAAGAGGAGATTGTGTTAAGAGTTCTTGATTATGATTAAAGGTATTACAAAGTTCTGGTATGGGGTCATGAATTTGGTTCAAATGAACATATTGGAAGCATATGCGATTTTACAATATTCAATGATCGTTGTCGCGGTTGAAATCGAGTCTAAAGTGATGAAATTGTAAATAATAAACTCTTTATGTTGTATAGCGCCCTCTTAAGACTGATATTACTTTAGCTTTAAAACAATGTTTCTTGACTACAATCGACCGATTTGCTATTCCCATTTGGAAATTATATATCGGAACTGCATATTCTGGGATTTTCATGGTCGCAGCTACAATGGAATGGCCTTAGGCGCTATTTGAAATATTTGAAATTTACCGGGAGCACCGGTAAATTTTGATTATTCAATTTGCTCGAAAGCAGAAGTGTTCTAGGGGCTAATTTTCTTAGTGCTTATAATACATCCACAGGGGCATCCAAATATATCAAAAATTTAAAGAATTACTATCCATCCAATTTCAAAATTTCCCAAAACTTTGCATTACCTTTAAAGGAAAATTAAATATTTCCCTTATATGAGTCACTCTACATGACAATATAATAAAAAGAACACTATTGCAAAAAAAAAAAAAAATACAAGTACAATTTTATTGAGGTAATAGTATCTCCACCAACGATAATGGGAAAGAGTCAAACCAATTCATGTCATGGGGTTGCTTCATGTTACACGCTTTCATTTCTGTTTTCTCTTGTGTTTCAGTTTCTTCTGTGTATTCTGTTATGCTACACACATCTAAGAGACGACCTTAAAGTAATGAAGTGCGAGTACGCAATTCTAAATTTGCCAGGCCCCATGCTTACTCAAGTAATATAGCGTTCCTCAAACAGAGTGACATGAATCTGAACTCTCCTCCTCCCATGCTTTTATTTCATATGACATCATGGACTAAAACAGAAACTTCTTTATTCTTCTTTTATGCGCAGAGCAAACTTGGAATAAAGCACATCCTCCACTCTTCACACCCTTACGCTGAATATTAACGCCATCGACAATCTTAGTCATTCCAGGAGGTTTTTTCTTCTTTCGACGATAACGAAGCAAAGAGGAATAAGCGTGGAAAAACCATGAGAATGTAATGACACAAGTGGCATCGCATGGCACAAACTCCCAAAAACAAACTCTCTTGTTTGGCTAAAATGCTCTTATCAAAACATCCGGGCATGACTGCAAATAGGAATTGCTCCAACAGAAGCCTGAAACTAAATGAATTACCAAGAACTGTAAACAAAACAGATATATGCATAGAACAAAGAATTTCTCCCCTTGAAACAGAGAGAGAGCGGAATAGAGAGAGATTCTGCAGGCAAGCAAAGCAGGTGTAGTCTTTTCTAGTAAACAACTCATTTCCTTCAAAGAGGTGAAACAAAAATTCCACCACACCTCCATATCTTATTATTTTCCTATTCATGTTAATTGACATTCTGTCATGTCAGAATGCTAAAATATCTTTCAAAATGTGACTCAATAAAAGCAATAAACCCATACCTGCAACATCAAAACAATTGCAAAATCAGACAACTATTTCAGACTTTTGACCAAGAAAGGGGCATCTGTAGTTCAATAATTCAAGAAACATTCATTAATCTTATAATCATACAGTAAAAAAATTGAATGCGTGAATTAGTTTCATAATAAATTACATTCTGTAATCAGTTGCTATATCTTCTACTCTCACACTTGAAACAAGACCTACCGCAAAGGCATTATACCACTTCATAGAAATTCAAGCCATCACAAAACAACCATTTGGACAGTCAAATCCATGACGTAATTGCTGATAACCACATCCTAATACTTTGTACTTTAGCGAATAAATGTAATTGGGAGGCAAGGGCTTAACGTCCCCGTTTGCTTTGATACCCTGGTTCCAGCAAGCGAGGGGGTCGACTTGAACCGCTCACTCGCTGACATTTTGGTGTAAGTCTCCATAGATCAATCCCGTTGAGCGGTGACACGTGAACAAATGTTGAATGGCAACCATTGCCAATGTGATGCCTTTACATTTACAGCCCCCGACACAGTCCCACTAACTGCTTTACCTGTCGGCTACATCTGGTGCCCATTCTTTGGCTGTGCATTCTGATTGTCATTGCCAATTTGACACACATACTTAGTCTTAGGCAGTGAATGCATCGGATAACAATGCTATCCTGTGACAGTGACTGATTTCATGTATGAGAATGTTATTTTACTGTAGATAATTTTCCTAAATAAATACCGTTGACATGAACTTTTATGAGATTTCACAAATTTGAAAAAAGGGTTTAGAGATCTCTGATGGAATTCACTGATCATATCATTAAACTTCACCCCTCTTTCCAGAAAGATTCTGCAATACATAAAAAAGCACAATGGAAATAAAGATAATATCATTCATGTGCTTGTGCGCTTCATGAAATTCAATCCACTTCAATGAAACAGGCATAAAGTTCAAAATTGTTTCACATATGACATGTCAATAATTTCTGATAAACGACCTACAGCTATTAAATTCAAATGCTCACTTGCAAGAAAATGACAAAGGTCATTTCAGCAACTTTCTCACACCCAATAATCATGTTTTTGCAATTTCAACAGTGCAATCTTCGTTTAAAGCATGTCAATCAATCAAACATTTTTCCTTTCCATATTGTTAATGATCAACATGATATTAAAAAATGAACCAGGCAACAGGGTTTATTCACCCCAACGAACAGTAAAGATCTTTGTTACTCCACAACACTATTAAAATAACAGCAATAAGTTAGCAGATGATCATCATTGACTTGATATGAAAACCAATTTGGGGCTTGCAATGGGTGAAAGATATTTTAACTGATTCAAAATGTGACAATTGGCTTGACATTTGAACCTGGGACTTGAAAGTGGTGCAGGAACAAAGCTGGGTATTCTCGGCCTTGACTCTGCCAAGTAAATCAAGGACTCTCTCTGAACTCTACAGACACCAACTGGCCAGTGTTGATAGCTGTGTTTTCTTATTCCTGTAACATAATTGTGGTTGGCCGCGGAGACAGGATCGGGAGCGGGTTGATTAATAAAATATCATATCGATATGAAATTTATGAAAACTAGTCTAACATATGCTGAATAGGAGAGAGAAAATCATTGTTGATGAAGGAGCAAAGTTTGTTGTAATAATGATAGTGACAGACATTTATAGGATTAACGAGGATGACAAAATTGTTTGTACTTTCCCCTCTCTCTCTCTCTCTATCTCTCTCTCTCAATCTCTTTCTCTCTCTTGTTACATTTCTTCTCCTTCATCACTCCATCTCTCTCTATATTTTCACTTTCATTTTCACTTTCCAACTCTTTCTTCTTATCCCTATCTAACTTAAATTTCATTCTTTAGATTATACATTCGATCAGAGCGTCTCTCCCAATCTTCTTTAAAGGGCAATCCAACCCTTCTAACAAGTTCATTTGAGTGAAAGCATAAAAATCAGAGAAGCAGACTGGCGAAAGTTTGAAATAAATCGGACCAATATTAAGAAAGTTATGAGTGTTTGAAATATGAAATCACTACGGCTGTGCGAATCTCAAATCGGCAATTTTGTCAGTGGATTGTGACGTAGTGACGGATTACTCTCCTGTTGGTCGCGTACAAAAATATCACCTATTTCTGTTTTTCTTCCAAGTGCCTTCACCCTTTGGGCACTACTCAAAATATATCATGGATAGTACATTATTACAGGTCCTCTAAAAAGAACAGACCATCCCAAGTCATACATTTATGAAAAGTTGAAATTTTAGTCCTTTTGTGTATTGGAGCAAATGGGAAAGTTGTACCCCACTACATCACATAGACATTATCAATTCAGTCAATTTGAAGAGCCCATACCTATAGTGATTCCAACATTCACAAATTCGTAACTTTCTAAATTTTTGTCCGATTTCATTAAAACTGTCATCAGTATGCTTCTTTGATTTTTCTGCTTTATTGCAGACAATTTTGCTATCAAGGTTGGATTTCCCTTTAAGTTTGGAGCAGTATGGCTTTATTCTCTATTTTACATTGTTATTTCACTATTTATCTATCTCTTTTACCCTGGCTTTCTCTTTTCTTTCTTTCTTTCTTTCTTTCTTTCTTTCTTTCTCTCTCTCTATCTCTCTCTCTCTCTTTCCCTCAAGCCTCCTCTCTATCTCTCTGTCCCCTCCTACCCTTTTATTTTTCATTCTAGTTAATGGATAGAGTATTTAGTGGCAAGAGTTTGATTCATATTCATATGTACTCTCCTTTTAAAGAAATGTAATTTCCACCTAAATCGGAACCCAACTAGATGCATGGTACTTAAAAAGGGGCTTGGATTCTGTTCTGGAGTGAGAGAATAATATTTCTTTTTACTGCAGAGTAATGTCCATCTGTTCAACTGATAAAAATAGAAAGATCCTCAGGCAAACATAGACAATTGAATTAACAAAATAGATTGAATCCATCGGAACAGTTAAATGTAATAGGGAAAATGGCGGACATTGCCATGAAAGCGAATGGAAAGAGGAGAGAGATCTGCAAAATGTCTTGAGTGCATACAGTCCGCACAGCCTCGCTAGGCAGAGCCTGGTAGAAGAAGGTTTCCAGTAAACTGGTTTTCTTTGGTCCCACAAACTCTGAATACTGCATTGTACACAATTTGTGTAATCAATACAATCGGGGCATATTCTCTACCCCTGAGCGGAGCGCCACAATGGTAATATGACCATGCCCTACTTGCCAGCAACCCCGCTACAGTGTGAGCCCGATTTTCTGGGGCAAAATGGTCCATTTCGCGCGTTTCCATCTGTTTGACATCTCTATTGTGCTACTGCGTCTCTTCAGATTTCTATAAATATATATCTCAGAGTTTTCCTGGAGAGTGCTGAGGTCCGCAGTTACCCGAACCGGGCTTTATTGTGTTGTCCCGCTGGAGGCTCGGAGCAAAATTTCTGATCTGGTAGTCGCGTTCAGGATTTCCTGTAGAGCCATTACAAAACTAACAATGAATTTGAATATGAAAAGTACAACCATGGTCATAACACCATCACATTTGGTAGTCTATGGTTGCAGTCTTTGGGAGAATTTGTTGAACCATTGCAAAATCTCTCAGCAGATAAGTCCTTACTTTGCCACCTAGTGTACAAATATGTATCACAAAGAAATTTTGTTTAAAAAAAGACAAGCTTTCAAATTGGTGCTTTTTGTATTGTTTATGTTGATACAATATTCCACATCAAACTTCACAATTCATAAACTAATTTTTGAATTTCAAGAAGAAAGACAAACTTTTCTTAGCGTTTTATAAACAATACTGCAAAAATTGTTATAACAAACTTCCATGAACACATTGAGCCGCCTATTCTGCAGTAAGAATACAGAAGCTCTGTAACATTCTTGATTGTACAGTCTACATTATAAACCATTGTTAAATTATGCCTGGTTATATATTAGTTTATAACTAATGAAATAGCAGGGTAAATATGAAAAGAATCAAATATGCCCTTATTAGTTATTTTATGCAGCTAACATAGTCATCCTCCATGGAAACATGTTGAAATATTGTCCCCTTCTCCTGAATAAATACATGCCTAAAACCCTGTAACTGGCAACCTCTCTGATTAATTGACGTATAAAAGTTTACAGGTGTTATATTTTTAGGCATGCAGTCTACTTAAAGCAGACATCAACAAAAAAGAGAGGCATGATCTGATTAATTGATAATAACTTTGTTTAAAGTGTCATCACTGATACTTGTTTCCATAGCATCTGTACAAGCTTGTGCATTCACTATAATTCAGTTCCATTTTCTGCCAATTTAGACTTTTTATGTGTGCCATCTTTAACAATCTAATACCAGTGCTTTTAAATTTGTACTTCAGAACTGAAGACATGGTAACTATATCCATGAGGCTAAATTCAGATTCTGCAGTCATGTAGAACCTCACAAATGCTTAGAGACCATATAGACGTGTATGATACCATAACATAGACTCTCTGAGATACTATCAGCAGGCTGCCTTACTACATTTTTTTTTTTACAGACATTAACGTAATTGGAGTTACCAGCAAACCATTAGGCTATCAGTGGGGGACAAAACAAAGAAATGTAAGAATAGTTCTTTTTTTTAATCCCTTCCTTCAATAAAGTCCACAGCTCCTCCTGCCGTTTGACATGATTAATCAAATGGAAGAACCTGAACTTTCCCAACCCGCACAACAATCAAGTAAATCACACAAATGAAATTCATCCATTTAAGATCCAAACCGCGAGGGGCAGTCATCAGTGCTTAATTATTGTGAAAATGGGGAGTAATTGGGGCTGGCTAGAGCTTCATTGTGGAAGCCCCAGTTTAAATGTAGGCAGAGTGGGAAACCCCTGCCATGGCTACAAGCCGCAAGAAATAAAGACATCACAAGCATCTCCAGTTACCAACCAACCACTTGAAATATGGAAACACACAACAAAAAACTGACAGGATTCATTTTTGTAAGGTACATTTAAACAAAGCCACCAGAAAGAGAAAACAATTTTTGTTTAGAGTAGCCACATGTTGAGATAATTTGAGAGGGGGAAGGGAGGGAAGAGGTGATGACAACATTATACATTATAATTTTTATCTTGAACTAAATAATAAACCTTTTTCAAACAGAACAGAAAAGGAACATCCAAGAAATAACAACCAACTTTTGTAAAATATTTGTGTATCCTTTTCCATGCAGAGGCGCGATGGCTCAGTGGTAGAGCAGCGGTCGTAACATGAAGGTCTCAGTTTGAAACCAAGTGCATGCGTTAGCGCCCTTTGGTAAGGCATTAATTCTCTTTACGAAGTCCCTCGGAGAGGATTTAAAGCCATCAGTCACCTGTTTGCTTACTTAAAAGCATACAAACCCTTTCTATAGCATTAAGGTAAAAACAAACCATCAAACTCAGTTAAAATGAAGTTTTGAGGCATATACCGGCATGAAATGATTGACTCCGGACTTCCACACGACAAAGAGAATAGCATTGTTATGAAGGCAGTGGTGATATACTGGTAGATGCATTCTAAACATCTATTTCACAGTAATTACTTTTTATTGCAATTTTACAGAAACAATTCACATCAGTATTAATTTGAAAGATTTAAATCCTCACATAAATGATAGAGATGCAGCAAATAGCAATGACCACTTTATCAAGAGTTCTAGTCAGGCTGCAAAAATACTGACCACGTGCTGGACTTATGCACTGACCAATGTGAAACCTTATCCCCTGGTCAAGCCCGCAACCACTCTATCCTTGCGCTAATGCTGCCACAATCATATGGGTTGGGTCAAGCTTGCGAGCTTATTGTGCAATGTCGCCAGCGGGATGACCGCAACATACGCACTGACCGATCCGCAAGTGCCTGTTCCTCTCTATTTGATTGTCAAAGAGTGTGCCCAAAGAGTGAAGCTGGACAAATGCTGATGGCTTTAATCTCTGTCCTTTGTGTGGGAACTCTTTAAGATTGGCCAACACCAATTACCCTTGTAAACAGTATCAAAAATGGTTACTTTCTGCATTATGTCCACTATTATCACACTTTTTTCAGCCTTTCATTTTATCTCTGATATCCCTCATTTTTCATTTTTGACAATTGATCTCATTTTGTCATTTCGTCAATATTTTTTTCCTGATGGACTTTTCACAGAAGAAGGACTATAAATACAAAATGAAGTATATTGTGGTTAAACAGGTGATTTAGTGATGAAGATTGGATGAAAGACTTCAAAGCAACAGATGGAGCCTTATCAAGGACATGGGAAAATAATATAGAGTTATCTTTTATTCACGAGGTCAAATTAGTCATTGAACTCATTGCTCTTCTGACTATTTATTTTAGCGAAAAAAGCGATGAAAAATATTGCTAATGCCATAGAAATACAGAGCAATAAAGTAAGCCCCCCCCCCACGTATGAAATATATGAAATATATATATATTTAAAAAGATTTCTTAGTATATTACTATATTTGTTCATATCTTTTCTCTGTCACCTACTGTACATGTATCCCTTTTATTCCTTTCTCTAATTTCAATGCAATGGTCATTCCAATGGCACATCATCTTATAAACAAGCATCTATAATACATCCTACTACAAGAACTATAACAATTAGTAAAGGGCAGGTTCAAGTTATGTCCCATAGAGTACAAAGTATTTTTTAATTGGATTATAGAACTGCGACCTTAAAAACTGACATAAAAATGCCAGTTTATTTGATGTCCTGTCTCCTTTAAGTTTAAGTACAGCTATCAGCTTGACACTGTCTTCAGATAAACTGATATATTAGATGTGGTGGGGATAAAAAAAAAAAGGTATGGACATATTAGCTTCAAATTGCCCTAAAAACATGTACAGACACTTTCATATAGCATCAACTCATACTGAGCAGTACATGTGAACTTGGCAGTCTCAATGTCAATATGGACTCTTTTTGACCTAGAAAAGTCTGAAGTATGATCATTCACCCAGCCTTTTTCGGTCCAAAGGTCCATTTCTTCCACATTTTTATTTCCTAACAAATTCCTTTATCCAGCAAACTGGAATTTTTAAGACCTGCTTTATCTAACCAAACACACCAATGTGTTCACCATTTTCACCCATAGCTGGGACTGACATGCTTGTTAATGAATTTGTTCTGTATTTGCTACTTTAATTCTTGAAAACAGATCACTAATAACAATTAACATTATGCAGGGAATTCTTTGTTTTTAAAGTGAGATAGAAATAGAAATAGATCATTTAATTTAGGAGAGAGGATAGGGATATGAGTTTTTACTTAATGTGGCAGAATCAGAGAGAGAGAGAGAGAGAGAGAGTGGGGGAGAGTAAGACAGGCACAAAAACAAAATGAGATCAATTGTCAAAAGAAACATTTTCTTCTAATAAAAGTGCCTTAATTTTCATAAACAACATTATGGAAAATACATAAAAGCAAGATGAGTCAATTTCAAGATTATCATTCACCATGCGGTCAAGCAAACATATGTTGATAACATCTGTTTACTTTTATAAACTGTGCTTTGTTTTGAGATGATATATGCATGCTCTGATTAATATAAGCTCTGGTCCATGAAGATATCATTTGTGCTTATGTTATCAATGCCTACGTAACAGCATAAGGCTAAATATGAAACAATCATTGAGCACATTGTATGATCGCTGGTGCAAGAATTGACAGTGTGGCCATGAGAAGATCTATCCTGTATATTGGAATGTTGACAGACATGAATATGAAGCATTTTTGGCTTTTATCCAGAACCAGCTTGGCTGTAAACATGACAACAAAAGGTCATGAAAGAACTAGGTTTCGAGAGACAATATCCCCATGAAAAATAGTTCACAGTTTCATTATTAGTGGTGCTCCATTCCATGCCTCATTTCTACATGCAGCAGAGTGGTAACAGATCCTTTCTCTGACACAAAATCATGGTTGGACTAAGCAAACTAAGTGACATATTGTGGTAATATTTATCAATCTGGAGTGCTTTGTGACCCAATAAATGTCAGTGAAATGGCGGAGTGAAGCAGCGGGTCTGGAGTGGTTGATTGTTCCTCCTCAAGTGACAGATCCATCAAAGAGAATAGAGGGGGTGGGAAGGCTAAGAGAACAGTCTGTTAAGGGTGTCTCTCGTTTACAACGCCCACTGTAGTTATGCCTCATTACCACTTTGCAAGTCCTAGTGTGCAGAATTGATTTGGGCCAGAAATGTGATTTTAAAGGGGGTACAAAATTAGTCAAAGTCACGTATTTGGTAAATATTTTCGGTCTCTTTTTTCTTGATGCTTGTGGATGGACTTAACCAAGAAAATAATCAGAGTTTTTTGCATATCATTGAAACCTATAAAACTTCAAGAGAACCTAAAGTTGGAAATTTGCAGTTGCACATTATGCATGGCTTGCAGGCATTCTAAAACAAACTTTTGTCTTCTAATTCTATGAAACATGAAATATAATTAAATCTATCTTTAACCCGTACCAACACTAAACAATACACATCTTAGCACTATTGTACTTTTGACAAAGTGTACTGTATAGGTCAATTTAGGAAGCCCTGCCAAATTGCAGTGTTTCTAAGAAATTACCTGTGAATTAGAGACATGGCTGGGACATGGGCCTACAGGTATACCCATACATAGGTAAGCTATGTAGAGACTGGTGTAATGAAGATAATTTGCACTTCAGTATACCGTTTGATTGAGTGGATTTCATCGAAAGACATGAGTGCCACTCCTACTTTCATTTATTCCCATTTTCTTTAATAAGTAAAATAACCTTGATCACTTACATCAATTCTGCGACCTTCGCTACCCACATCATGGTATTAAATCATCTCCATTATACTCTAATTATAGTCTCGAAGGGAACATAACTACTTCCTAATCATTTAAGTGCTTTGTACTTTAGGTATCATATACAGCATTTCTCTGAAAATTGGACATAAGTCCTTATGAAACTCATGGGAAGGGGGTCGCAAGGAAGAGGGGTAAGGTGGGAGCTCTCAAGGTCAAATGATGATATAAATGGTTTGACAGAAATAAACGTCAAAGTTTAGATGAAAGCTTAGTGAAATAGTAACAAAAACAAAAAGACAGATAAACCAAATATGAATTCTATACATTTCCTTCCCTTTCATTTAATTTAAATATATAAATTTCCATACAAATACAATTTTAAACTAAAGGGGGTGGCAAGTAGTTTATGAATATTTGACATTAATAAATACCAGTAAGTAGGGAAATATGTTAGTATGACAAGTGGGTGGGCACATGATATTGAACAATGGATGGCAGTGAAAACAGAAAGAGAAAAATTCTTGTTATTAAGTCATGCATCACATTGTGGTGTGATCTTAAAGAGTTCACATCCCAAATGACCATGATCTTTGATATTCATCAAAAAGAAGTATGATTTTCTTTTATTTCCCTTTTTTTTTTTTGGGGGGGGGGATCTGCCCACATTAACTTAGTAGGTACATTACAAAGCTGTATCTAAGGGAGTCTTAACAGAAATAAGTATAAGGGTTTGTATGATGCATACACCCATTTAAATGCCTAAATGAAGTGGTCCAGGATTAAAAAGTTTGTTGCCCATGTACACCAAACCTGCTATATATGTTACTCGCGCCCTGCACAATGTGGTGATTTAGAGTAGCAACTGCAGCACATTTGCATTATTATTTTTTTCTTCCATAGGTTCCATGCCTCAAGTTCTTGCTGTACATTGATAATTCAGAATTAATCTTAGCATCTCCGAACCTTGAAAGCCAGAACTCCCCTCAATGTACATTTCTACAATTTCCACTGCATAGATCTAACTCCAAATAGAAAGGGGAGAATCGAATATCCTTTACAAAAATCTTGAGTGCTTAAAAAATCAATGTGAAATGAAACTCAAGCTCCAGTGTGTGATGTGTGTAGGGGAAAACCTGAACTAACGCTCTCGCTCTCTCCGTCTCTCTCTCTCTCTCTCTGTATCTCTCTCTGTATCTCTCTCTGTGTCTCTCTGTGTGTGTCTCTCTCAATCTCTCTGTCTCTGTCTCTCTCCATCTCTCTCTCACTCTCTCTGTCTCTCTCTGTCTCTCTCTCTCTCTGTCTGGCAGACTTATTCAACCATCCCACAAAGTCTGACATTGTCAGGAGCGGGAGGACCAGACACAAAAGAAGAAAATCCAGAAGGTAAAGCTACATCATCCTCTCAGTTCTGAAACACCATGAGAGAGGTGAAACTCGCAAGGATTTGCTTCCACCGGTGAAACGGAATGCACGAGAAAATGAGAGTGTTTTTGGTGATGCGATTGATTTTGTTTCAATTTACCTTTTTCTGCACCTTTCCATGCTCTCTGTTGGTATTCCTGGACACCGTAGTAGTTGGCTTGATACTGATTTCCACCTACGGAGCACAAGAAAAAGTAGGGATTGCCAATTTAAAGATTTGCATTACAAGGAATTTGAGTAAAGGAAATTACAAATTTACATATGAAAAATATAGCTTGTCACTCAACCTTTTACATTGTTTTGATTTAGGAAATTTCATATTTTTTAGAGGTTAGAATAATTGGTTATAAAGCAATTGTTGGGAGCAGATATAATCAAACATAAACTCACAGTACAACTTGTGTCAACATTACATTACAGCATAATGGAATTATCAACTATTTAAAAAAAAACCTAAATTTGATTGTAAAAATGACCTAAATGTATAACTGGTTATTACTGATTTCATTTGTGTCATCTTATAAGAAACTGGAATTGTAATATCTAGATTTCTTTATAATTCTTAAAGGACCTCAGGAAACATTCCTTCAAACTTTTCCATTAAAAACAGAAGATGAATTTATTGATTTTTTCAAACAATAATCAATTTTGATGAAGTCAATCTTGAAAACTCTTATATGGGATTAATCGTTCAGTGGTAAAATCCTTGAAAGGAAATGTAATTTGTTGGGATATCTCCTATAATAAACCTTAGTACACTCATGTGATTATAAAATACAACATGAAAATCAGCAATGAAAGTAGAGCAATGAAAAACAACAATAACAATTTCATTGATACCTGCATTACAAAAAAAGGAAGCTACACAATCTAAAGATTACAAAGTACAAGGTATTAAAATTGTGCCATTGATGTTTATACGACCTTGGAATCTTGAAATAATAAACCTTTTGCATATTGTAGCCTCTATATAACAATCCTTTAAAGTACATTAATTGAACTATATTCACTTCCTGCCTATCATGTTCTCACTTCAACTGTGACATATTAATGGAAGAAACCTTCGATAAACACAATGTATATCAACAGAAATTGATAAATTGACAATTAATATTGCAGTTCCAATTAAACATACCAGTAACAGACAGTGGACAAGTATACAGGGAGAGCAAATGATTTATAATGAACAATTCTTGCCTGCAGATGAACTCCTTGCCCAACACTAGAAAGTGTGAATACAGTATGGCAAATGAAACCAACTGATACAGTGAATAAGTAACAATACTAGAATAATACAAATTTGTACTCAATGGCTCAATTTTTTTCTTCTACTTCCTGGCCAGAACCAAAATGAACCATTTAAGGAATAGAACTCAAGAATAAGCCTATTTAATATGTTTGTGGAAACAAGTCTGTGAATTACAAAAGAATAATTTGTCTGTTGAGAATGAGAAAAGTCTTCAATATTCTACTTATTCTTTTATTTTCTTCAATACACCTCTTTCTGGCTGTCAGGTGACAGAATTGCTAGCTCATATTATCCAATCTAGAGAAACAAGAACTTCAATAAAATTCAAGTTCTCATACATTTAATAGTCACTCCACCTTTCATGTAATGCACTAATAGATTGGCACATGCAGTATGAAAATTAAAACTTTTTTTCTGGTCAGAATGCAACATTTCTTGCATCTTAAAAAACACATTACAAGCCTATGACCTTGTGGCAACGAGGATGACATTGAAAGGCAATATTGAGAAAAGGAAAATGTTATAAGCCAAAATATTGAGGAAATTCTCAGGAAATTGATTTCAAGTTTTTCAACTTGAGAACGGGAGGCCAAGGTTGTCACTTAGTTTGCTTAATGTTCCTAGAGTGAGTTAGTGCTGTGCATGCTCCTATGGTTTGTAAATCACTCTTGCAAAAGTAATATTATATAGACTTTGTTTTAAAGACCATGTTGATAAGTTAAAATGATTTCCTTGATAAGTAAAAGATTGAAATACAAAGTAAAATACAATACCACAGAATTCTTTGGATTCTAATACATGTGTAGACTGAGAACCATTTCTAATAAAGCGATTGAATCCAAAGTACATGTAAATGTCACAAATATGATAGAAGTCTTCCATATTTTAATTTGTTAAAACATTTTGAGGAATTTGTCTTCCCATTCACCAGCGAGGTTCTCTTAACAGGGAAGTTTGTGAAAACCATGCACTTCATGGAAATGACCAAAACCGTTTACAAATCCTAATCCACTCGAACTGGCTTAGGAGATGAATAGAGAAATAAAGAAGCAATCTAAATATTTATGACAGAGCATCAAAGAACTGTATCACTGTTGCTTGATAAATGGGTAAAATAAGCATACTTTACATTTATTAATCAACAAATTCAATGATTCATTTAACCGATGGTTGATACGGTGATTGAGTAGCCATCAGTCACGATTAAGTGAAGCTGCACCTAAATCAGGGTCCTCTCTGCAAGGCAACCTCAAACTGCCATTTTGGGCGCTCCAGGCCAGGGATCTCTTGGCTCTCATGGTTTGATGATTTTAACCGCAATCGATATGCAGAGGTGAGGCAAAATATTGAGATCAATCGTTTATTTATTTAAATGCACGCCATCAGTCCTTTTAAGAGCACATGTTCCCACACACCTAGCTTTTTTGTTGTTAAACAAGGTAATGTACCTTACAAGTGTACAGCCATTGCAAGTGCTACATGATGTTCATAGTTCAATGTCACTGGTGTGGGGGCTGCAAATTGTGTGGCTGGCGGTTCTGGGTCGGGGTAGACGCTGCATGGGCAGTGGAAACGGAGCTGTGAGCGTCAAACTTACAGTGCATGGCCCCCAGCAGCCATCAGAATCGATCAGAGTTGAAAAATGGAATGTCATCTAGCCTTGACATTCACATTCTGCACTTTACAATCATTGCTCCAAGAATGATCTCTCTCTCTCTCTCTCTCTCTTTCTCTCTCGTTCTATCATCTCACCAATTCGTTTCCATCTTTATCTACTCATCATTCTATCAATCTAAATATATTCCACCCTCTCTCAAGCATTTTTCCACCGACTCCTGTATTCCCTCCATACAAATCAAGATTCTCTATCATTAACATCTAAACCATGTTTATTATCAATATTTCATTATTACAAATTCACATTTACCATGTATGTATCAAGTATTTTTCTATTCAAACAAATGTTTTAAAAATCTGAATTTAGCTTTGTGCTGAAACCTGGCTGTAATGATTTTTTTATTGAATAAACCATATCAATTCAAATACATATATCTACCTATATTGTATCTCTGTAATTTTTGTGCACATGACCTGTCAATGTCTCTATCTGTGTTATCTGCCTGACTGTTTCCACATTTTCAAATTCCCCTTTCTCTACCCTTCTTCTACTTCATATATACATGGATACTGTACATGTGATATATGAATTTAACTATTGAACTATACCCAGTTTTCTCATTTCTTGCTAGATTAGGGCATCATTTATCTCTTCAATCAGTGAAAAGAATCCAGCTCAGAGCTGTCCCTCTATATGGTTTTCCAAAATCAATCAAGTCAGTTTCACATTTCTCCAGCCCAATCCACAATTTATTTATCACCAATCCATTTGCAGATATATGCACCACATCCATCAAATCAATAGAAATCCACTGTTTATTTAGTACTAACAGCCAATGCACCTATCGCAATCATGACTTTAATCTAGCTTTCCATCCCTAGATTTATGATGTTTATATTCTATATTACATTTTCTTCTCTCAACTGCATGTTCTACTTTGCTTAATCCTTCATTTACATTCTATAATTGCAACACCAAAATCTGAATAATCCGTAAAGGAGAAATCAGTGTAGAAATGATACTTAACTTCAAGACAATCAAATATGAGAATGTGGCCTGTGTGAGATGCTAATTCATATCATGATTTGATTATTCATTTCTTTAAACTCTGTGAAACGGTTTCTAGAGTTAAAACCCATCTATCAGCTTTCCTGAGCTTTAACCAGCCTCTCCTGTTTCATCCCCTTCAACCTGAGGTAAACATTTCATACTTGCTCCTTTTCCACCCAAAATCCAAATTGAAATAAATTCTGACCCGTCTTTACTGGGTAGATGAGGAAAGAGGCAAAAGAAGCAAGAATAACACTAACAATGACAAAAGAAAAGAGAGAGAGAGAGACGAGACAGAGCGAGCTGAGATTGAATTCATTACTCCATGGCACCCCGTAATTCCACATAAATTGCAATCTGATGACAATTTCTGCACATCTCAAAAATAAACATGCAAGTCCATCATGGGCATGTGAATGAAAAGGATCCCTCTTCCTGTTTTAAAGGCCAGCCGTCCTTCTTCCTGCTTCCAGATGCATTCCAGGAACCATTGGCTGACTATATGTTATCTCACTACTGGAGGATTACTATACTCTCTATAGTTGCAAAATGTCACAATTTTGTATTAAATGCAATTGGCTCATTTCAATACACTTTAGGTTGTAGGGATATATTTATAGTGCAACCTATTACAGCTATTAAAAGTCAACACAAATGCTCCATGAATAGGTCTATAAGTATTATTTTAGGGCAATCTGCAATAAATAATAGGGGAAACACATGTCAAAGGGCACTAAATGAAAGATGAATTTCATAGTGATAATGGTACTGTTTGATAATGATAAATGGTACTATCATTCAGGCATGTGCTATACTT
Organism: Mesocentrotus franciscanus; assembly: GCA_037976565.1. NCBI lineage: Eukaryota > Metazoa > Echinodermata > Echinoidea > Camarodonta > Strongylocentrotidae > Mesocentrotus > Mesocentrotus franciscanus. Next base: position 36,747,144 of record CP137668.1, on the reverse strand, counting down.
TCATAAGTCCAATTGATTGTGTTATGTATACCTCAAAACATATAGATGTTTCAACTGAAGTAGGGATAGTTGGTTCTCCCCACTACCTTCTCTTTATATACCCTTCTTCATCATTAAAATGCTTCTTATGCTCTTTGGTCATGGAAAGGGAATTTGAATGGACAGATCCCAGGTTCCTAAGAGAGAGAGAGAGTTTATTTCCTGAGGTAACATACCCCTGTTCAGTCAACCAAAATTCATTGTTTGGCTACACAAGAATCATAGGGCTATATGATAAGTAATTACCTCTTTCCAGGTCTGAACGTCACATAACAATACTGGTACGTTGTATAATAAAACACATGTTTAAGCATCATTTCCAATGAAAACTCGATAAAGTATCAGGATCCCGTTCGCTTCTGAACATTGTCTTGTACACAAAATCGTATAACTGAGCAGGGCTCTTTGAGAAATTCAAAACATCTTGTTACATTTAAACTATATTGGGGAATATTTTTTTACCTAAACATCCAAAGAGAATAAAAATTGAATTTTTGTCCGGTTCATGTTTTTGGGAACTCAGAGGGTACAGCAAATGGTGTACCCATTTCACCGCGTGCCAAGTGGGTAGATCTATCAACCTAGCCTACATTTAAATACAAAATAACTATTGAAATTCAGTATTTCTTTATATGGAAAAATATAACCATAATAAGACAGAGAAAAACTTCTTTCTTCTTGAAATAAAATTTTTTCTTCTTGCTTGGGTATTTCGATGTGTTTGAATTAAGTATGATGTGCAATTTCTCTATTAATTCTTACATAACACAAGAAGATGCCCCATGGGTCCAACGTATATGTACATGTATGTTCCATATGTTACCAAATATATCGAAATGGCATTATGGAATTGTGATCATAAATGGACATAAAAATACTTTTTTTAAACTTTTGTCTGATCAAAGCTGAGAGGAACAATCGACCTGATTATTGGGTATTGTAATGTTGGTAACGTATATGACAAAATAGAAGACATGTAGCTGGGATCTACTTGCCCCAGAACCCTAAATACAATGACGTACTAGTTCTGAAAAACATGGGTTCTCCAATTTCAAAGACAGAAGTGGAAGGTGTGTGTACTTCCCAACTGCAATCGACCTATAGATTCATTATTACTGAGTAAATATATCAGTGACAAGCTAATATTTGTTTAATATCCATGATAATAAAAAGACCTGCCATAGGCAATAGCATGTCAGTTCAAGGGTCCATTGTTAATGGCAAATTTTGGCCGAAGGACGTGCAGGGAATGGTAATATTTTAATAATTTTAAAAAGGAACATAACGATTTAAAATAGGTAAACAAGTACAGTGTATACTGTCAACAAACCTAATTAAATGAAGCTCTTGTAGGGAGTTACTGTAGTCCAACACTGTGAAAAATATTGTGTCAAAATATTGGCAAACAAAGGCAAATAAGTGCCCTAACACGTTCTGGGTAATTCTATGCCCAACTCACTTTTTCCTAAATTTATATATAGATACAGTCAAACCTGTCTATTAAGGCTACCCAGGGGAAACAGAAAAGTGGCCTCTGCAGACAGGTGGCCTTTCTAGACAGGTGGCCTTTCTAGACAGGTCCTACAACACATATTCTCTCTCTCGAGGGAGAGAAAATGCATGACCACTATAGACAGGTGGTCTTTTATAGAGAGGTAGCGACTTAAGACAGGTTTGTCTGTAATTAAATAAACTTGAACAAAGTTGGTCGGACACATACTTTCCCTCAAGACTTCAAGTTGGATAATTTTTACTGTGTGTTTTAAGACTAGAGTGTACAATGTGAAAGAATAACTCATTCAGAATAAACATCTGCAAGTAGTATACTGTACATGCTGATTCTGGTCAAAAAAGATAATTTTGTTAATTTGTTGAGTTTGTTACTTTTTCAAACCCTAAAATGGTTCATGAGGAACCATGATAGTGACACCTGAGTGACACTGCATTACCACTGCTTCACAAAGCAGGAAGCATTCTCTTATATCTCTGCAATACAACATTGAAGATGACATGCAGCTTAAAATGATTGAATTTCAATAATGTAAAATAACATTGTACCTGGATATCAAAGGCACGTTCCAAAAAGCAGGAGAGCAAACATTAAAGACAGACATGAAAAGATCATATTTCTATAAACTCTTTGAGCGAAGTCAATGATTCGAGAAACAAGAAGACAAGAGAACTGGGTCAAATGCTGGAATCGCCTTCCCTCGGCTGTTTGAGGAGTATTGAAAATGTATGCGAGAGACACGATTAAAATTAATAATGCAAGCATGGAGGAACGAGCAATTCATGAAGATGTCATAAAACGAGTTCGGAAAGTCACTAACTGTGACACGATATGTGGCTTTAAACCTCTGGAGATGAGCTAGCATTTCGTTAAGATTTTGTATGAATGCCCTGTATCACTCTACAGCATTCAGACTGACCTGCATAATGGTCAATATCATATAACTTATTTTTAATCTTGATAATAATCGTTTTAGAATATTTAAGACACTAATGCTTTTTCTAGCATTCTAGCAAAGTCCCATTACAAGAGGGAACGAATGGCAAGCAACAGCAGTTCGAACTCTGTGAAGTACATGCATATTGCACTATGCCTGGAAAGAAAGCAAGCAATGGACATAACCTACTTCTGATTAATGTGTTGCTTTGTTAAGCAAACCTCATGAAAATGTACATCTATGTATGAAGTTATGTATGCATACAATTTGAATATGCTGTTACAATAGTCAATCCAATATGTTTTATAAAGTCAAGTACTTCAATTTGGGAATATTGTAATCACATAAACATATACATAAACATATACATGTATTACAACATACATTGTTATAATGTCTAAAAATTCATATTTAATCTGGAGATATGTATGACATTACAATACAAGGAAGGAAGGACAAAATCAAATTCTCAAATGACAACAACATTACTGTACTACAGTACTATCAGTAATATCAGGTAGCTATTCAAAGTTGTACTCAACTACTTATTAAAGAAATACATTAGGCTTCATGCACATCCAATGTGCCTACTGTACCATCATGATCACAAAAGTAGCAATTTTCATTAAAGCCCAAGTCCACTCCGATTTTCAAAAATTATAACATGTTGTAAATAAATCAAAGGTTAAAACTGCCAAATATCACGGGCGTATACTTCAATCAGGTGATTTTTAAGAGCGATTTTTGTTTCGGGTATTTCGAGCAAAACATTTATATTGCTGTACGGAAGTGACGTATGCTCCTCACAACGAAAGTGCCAGCGGTATACATTCTGACAATAGGCTATTTTCGTAATGTAACCAAATTTAATGCATACGTCTTTGTGAAGTGCCTCTATACAAACTATTTCATTCACCTGATAAGAATAATAGTGTTTCATTATTCTTATCAGGTGAATGAAATAGTTTGTATCGAGGCACTTCACAAAGACGTATGCATTAAATTTGGTTACATTACGAATCTGTGTTGTGAGGACCCTACGTCACAACCGACTCGCTCATTAACTTGTTTTTTGCTCATTAAACAAAATTATTAAAAATAAATCTGAGCACCATTTTCCAAAACCAAGTTATATTTGGGCTTTTTAGATTTTTGTCTATCTAATCAGCTCAACTTTTCAGTGGAGTGGACTTGTACTTTAAGTACATTTCCATCATTTGTAGGGAGCTGTCTAAATGTACGAGGACGGGCATTTCCCTGAAATCTGCGTCTTAGTAGCTTTCAGTGCGGATTTTGTGGCTAGCATTGAAGTGGGGCCCGACTAATATTGGATACCAGCATGCATTTATGGAAGCAAAAGAAAAAGCCCATGACTGTTGTGGAGCATGTTTATCAAGCTGTAATGAAGTGTGGTGTACTGCACCCCACAGAGTAATAAATGTACTGTGATCAATACCGGAGAGAGAGAAGCCATGCAATTATGCAGGGTCTACCTTGAAATAAAGATTGTGTCCAATCAATAAACCAATTTCATTTCTTGTCAATATCACCCACCAAGAGGGAGAGTAAGCAGGAGAGAGAGATGGGGGAGGGAGGGAGAGGAAAGAGATGGAGAGAGAGAGAGAGAGAGAGAGAAAGAGAGAGAAAGAGAGAGAGAGAGAATAAGAGTGGGAGAGTGAACATTAAATAAGTCTAGAGCATGAAGGATAGTGTCAGAGAGTGTGAGTGAGCGAGTGAGAAAGAAATAAGAGATGGAGAGATGATAATAGTAAAATATGAGAGATAAGAGAGAGACAGACAGAGACAGAGACAGAGGGGGAGGGTGGAGGGAGGGAGGGAGAGAGAGGGGGTGGAGAAGGAGGGAGAGATCTATAGATAATCTTCAGTATGTAGTGTTGTACACATAATCTGCTAAGAGCCCAAAGCAAAGGATGTCAACCTTATTCGTACATTTTCATATTCATGCATTTTCATATTCATACAGTACACGTATACATGTACGTGATTTTCTGTTAGTTTATTGATGCCTTTTGATTCTCAGTGGACACAAAAAGAATTAGTTGAATTAATGTTGTCCATAACTTTTACATTTCTTCAAATTATTCAAAATCTTAAAATCTGATAACCCTCTATTGTACATATTGGTATACACTTCCTTATCAGTGGTCACTTGAAGTCTTAAGAAATGTACTCATACTCAGCAATAATGTCATTTAAGTCTTGATTTATTTTCCTTTCCAAATTGAATAAGGGTATAAGTCCTCTCATACACGGCCTAAAACATTCCATCTACCACACCGTAAATAACAATTTCCCACATATCCTCACCACAAATAATCTGATTATTCAAAGGAAACATCGTTACTGAGCACTGAAAGTGTAATGCATGCGATGCCTAACGGATGATAACAGAAGTAGGTGAGAGAAATGACATAATCAAGTTTTAAAAACTTGAATTATCTAGTTAGAATGATGCATTGTTATGATTCATGCCTACGTTGTCCCGGTACGGCAGAGCATTAATAAAACCTTGCCAATACAGTCCCCATGCCAATGAGAGCCAGGGTAGACTTAATTGGTAGAAATAACTTGATTTGGACAAATTTTCAGCACTGTTTTTTGAGACTGCTTTATGTAGGTCCTTCTCTGCCAACTTTCAGTGAACTTAATTTATTAACCCTTCTCACGAAGTGCATGCACTTCTCTTCTTGTTTTCGTGTTCTGCTCCCCTTTATTATTTAATCATGATTTTTCACTTTTGTTTTAGTTCTATATACGGTCATATGTTTTTAATATCTTTATTACGCTGTTGTAAACCCACCTATAAAATGAAATTTCATTCAACTGACATTTTAATCTGTATTCTCTTCACATGACCCTTCTCAAAAGTGGAACAACCTTTCCCAACCCCTCTGACTTTTGCTATATTTTTCTTCAATCCATTCCATTTCCTTCTATTCACACTTATATGTATATACATACCCTCTCCTCTGTCTGTATCTCCTCCCCCCCCCCCTTCTCTGCCTTTCTATCTCTTTCTCTCTATCTTTCTCGCTCTCACTCTCCCCTTTCCCCCTTCCCCATCTCCCCCTTCCCTGACTCCCCCTTCCCCCTCCCCGTCCCTTTCCCTTCACCCTTTCTCTCTCTCTCTCTCTCTCTCTCTCTCTCTCTCTCTCTCTTCCTCTTCATCTTAATCTTCCCTCTCATTCTCTCTATCTCCCACATATGACTGCAGCACCACTCATCGACCAAGTTGGGTTATCATGCCGAGGGGAAAAGTGCTCTTCAACACAGAATATTTACTGAGGCTTGAGAACAGCAGCCTCCAAGCTATGAATCGCTAAAATGGATGTCTTATGATGTAGGTCGCCATCGTTTTTTTGTGTCAAGCTGACAAGCCTATATCCCCCATAGCTCCTCAAGTTAATTGTCCTCATAATTGTTGTGAATGTCTGCTTTAATTGACAACCGAAAGGCGTACTGAATTCCTGCTTTTCCTTGGATGCCTACTGAGTGCTCTTTTATTATGTTCATGCTATCTATATTCCACACAATGATGAAAGGAGCACAATTCATCGCATGCAGATACATGTATATACAATGTACAGGTATTCTCAATTATATACATGTAAGCCTGTATCAGTTGGTCAATTGTTTTCCCCATATAAGTGTTATTACTACTGTATCCAAAGTACAACAACCTTGGCAAAGCCAACTTGAACTTTCAGTTTCATTTTTACTGTATAATTTTGTTTGCAAAATAAAATTTCCCTATAATTATGAATTTATGAAACATTAACAGAATAACATACAATTACCTGTACATCACAATTCTATTAATGTACAATGTTGTTTTAATCTAATCTAAAGATATTCTAAATGATAGATTTGTATTTCATATAAACAAAATTAAGATTTCTAAAGAAACATTGAAATAAAAGTATGTATATCTTGACAAAGTATCACAGTTCTACTCAAAGTTGAGGGAGGGGAAATATACATTTCTGAATATTGTTAGTACAGAACAAATGGGAGGGGACCTCGCAAGAAACGTCAAAGAGTTGCCAATTTATGTCTGATTGATCACAACTTCAAAATTTCAAAACTTTCTCATTTTTGATTGGATTTTACTCAAACTTTCACTGACCTGTTCCTCTCATTTTTCTGTTTCTATTAAAACTAACGCAATATCAGGGTGGACTTCCCCTGTAAGACAGCAATCTTTAAACACAACTTGGATCAGATACATTTGTAAATTAGACCTGGGGGGTGTTTCATAAAGCTGTTCTTAAAGTTACGCATGACTTTACGAACGACTTGAATATGAAGTGCCAGATAGGATGCCCAAAGTTTTTCCTGATGTTTTAACAAAATGTGACTATATTTCCAATAACCTCAATTAAATTATGGCTAAAAATACACTTTGCATTAAAAATGTTTGTTATAATAAGAATGTTAATCTACATCTGCACAGTTCAACTTTAGTTGATGCAGTTAAAAATGATTGAGCATCCCATTTAGCTTTTCATATTTAAGTCATTCGTAAAGTCATGCGTAACTTTACGAACAGCTTTATGAAACACCCCCCTGTACCGGTATTTGACTGCAGCCACTAGCTTCTGGCTAGTATCTAAGCTTTTTCTGACTAGCTAATATTTCTTCTTAACCAATTTCCGAATAAAAGTCAAACTATATCACTGCTACATACTTCTCATACAGGTTACAGACCTGCTCCTTGGGGTTATAATAGAATAAAAATGGAGAGAGAAGAGAGAGAAGAGAGAGAAATGGAGAGAGAAGGGAGAGAGAAGGGAGAGAAATGGAGAGAGAAGGGAGAGAAAGGGAGAGAGTGGTGTGAGAGGGTGGGAGAGAGGAAGAGAGGGGGTGGGAGGAAGACAGAGAGAGAGAGAGAGGGGGAGAAATCTTCTTATGCATGTACCGGTACCAGAAGAAACACAGAGGGGTGCCATAGGCCTCTCCTTCCTCCGTCACTATACCACCACCAACCTCTCTCACTTTTGAGATGGTCTTTGGCTTGGTCATGTGGAGGGAGATCTTTGACCCACATCTCTCACTCAACGCTCTCACAGGTCGGACAATGGCTGTTTACTGGCCCTTGCTTAAACTGGTCAATTGTGGATGCAAACCGCCAACTTACGCTTTTCAGTGTACACGCAATTGAGAGCACGCTGCCCTGTTTCATGTTGTATCTCCATTGCAATGGATGTTGAGATTGGTAGCAGTTGAATTTAGTGCAAGGTCACTACTGCGCTGATATTGCCACTATTGCAGCAGCACCAAATGTAATCAAAATGTAGTACAATAGTCTTTACTTACACACTACGTCATAGCATTCACAAAGACTGTTTTCAATATCTCCCTTTTCAAGAAATACATTTACAGTACACAAGAATAAAGATGGAATACACTCCGCACATCAACTGAAGTATAAGCTGAGAACTATATCCCTCTCTTACAATTCCTTGGTATGAGGAGGGCCTACATGTATGCAGCTAGAATAAGAACATATAAAAGGCCTCCATGTTTAAATAATAATTGATTTGCATTAAAAGAAAGTGTATTTCAAGAAACATTACAGATCAAATACAGAAGCTCTTTGCTTTCCAATGTAAAAACAACATCCTGTTTTACAATACAAGGATTACTCAGGCAGTGATAGAATGTATACAGCTCATCAAACATGAAGTCTAACTGCCAGACGTTATTCACTATTTCCATATTAATGTGTTCCGTCTTCACCACAATCTTGAACTTATGTTCTAATTTTGCAGGTATCAAAAAAAAAAATAAGTACCCGAGATAAGCTTACCAATTTATTGCATGATCAAAGTTTTAGAACGATTTCAAAGCAATTTCCAATAAAATGCTATTTCATTCCTGAAAACTACATTGAAATGAATTTATTGAATTGAATACATTCACCACTTTCATAAAGAAAAAAAAATACAATAAAAGATTTCTTACAAATATAGTCAAGACAACAATTTTTAAAACAAAATAAACCAAAGGAAATTACAAAGTGATTGGATCATTGAAAAGTTACAAAAACTTATAGGTAGATGATCCTAAACAAAATAATCCTTTCAAACCATTTCTTTCAAGTACGCTAGGGGCCTAGATGCATAATGACTCATTATGACCATGCTATATATTGACTCTCCTATGATCCTATCACAAAAGATAGCCTAATCATTGTGCAAACTTGGAAGATATTAGACCACAAGACAGATATATGTGCATGGAAGGTAGGCTATGCTGGATATGGCTATTTGCATGATTGCAATGCGCATTCCCTTCATACATGAACAGTGTCCATAATTGCATAGGCTTGTCCTTGACATTCAAGCCCTCAAGGTCAAGACAAGATATCTTAATAGTATCCACAGACAAGCTAAATTATGAGACTTTTAATCTCCAATTGATCTGCAGTAAAAGCCAGTAATCTTAGATTTACATACAGCTGTCATGTTTAGAATATAGGGCAGTTATGTACTAATAGCTTAGTTTAATTTATTTCTTTATTAAAAAATCACACCCGTCATCAGACGGCCGGCCTAAAAAAGCCTATGAGTGATACATCAAAAATAACAGTCATAAACAATTTGACATGGTAACATAGTATTACAGTGTAATTACAGTGTATTACAGTGTACTTATGTACACTTACATGTACCAGTATGTGTGTGCATTAACATGTTTACCTGATACACATACACTGTACATGTAGGCTATACATGAAAGTCTTATCGTTCATGCTTTTTAGGTGGTCTGTCATCGACAGGCCACCTATTGATTTCGTCAGAATTTTCTTTCTTTATTATTATTTTTACTATTATTATCATTATTTATTTTCATTTCTCCACTTTTTTGTGCAAGCGATAATTACTCAAAATCGAACCACCCGATTTCTTTCAATTTTGACACAGTCATAGGTCATCGTCATTAGACGTGACAGGAACATTTTGAAGTTCATCAAATCATCGTGACGTCATCCATGCGCCATTTTGTGAAAATCAACTTATGATCATATCTTCATAACAGAAAGTCATTTCTCATTCATATTTATCATGATCAAGGTCGATATCCGTCCGGTCAAATTCAGGTCAATAAACGCGTGCGTACGCCTACGTCCGTGCGTCAGAGCGCGCGCAAAATTTCAAAATGCTCAAAATCACTTTTTATTCAAATTAGAGTACGTTTTAGGTAATTTTAAGCATTTCGCAAAAAACGCGCACACATGAATGCGCGAGCGTTTTCGTTCGTTACGGCTGATAGCACAATAATTCCTCATAATTTTTTTTGGCATGATATTCCTCATTTTTTAACGAACAATTTGGTACCATGTTTATCTCTTTATGACCATTAATAATGGAATGAGCGTCCGTTTCAGATAAATGTCCGTACGTGCGAGCTCTTGTAATACACAGCATATATGGGCAAAAACATGCCTATACAAAACCCATTATAGCTCTTTAGAATGCCCGTTGACCCCACAATTTTTTTATATATTTTGATAGAGTATGAGTCGGAGATATGATTTCATGTCTCATTTGGCCGTTAAATATATCGTGACATTATCATAATGGCCTTGGAACTCAAAATATGAATTTGCATATTATGACGTCAGCATATTTATGGAAAATTGATTGTATCTCTGTAAATATTGATCGATTTTCTTCCCAATTTTGATATGTTGGAGCTGAGACAATTCTGTACAAGATAAGTTATTCAGATTACATAACAGACCACCTAATTCGTCCTCAGTGATGAATTAAATTTCTCGTTAATTTTCATTTATTACCTACTTGCTTAATGAATGATACTTTTAATTCAGAATTACAATATTCATGCAATTTTTGCTTTATATATTTCTAAAAGTGAAAATGTATAGGTTAATAAATCAATCATAATGATATCATATTATATGAGTCAAGAATATGCAGTTTGCTTGAAATAGTTCTCCAACTTTTAGCTAACATATTTACTTGTCCTCAGCATTTAGGTTCACGCCGAACAATATTGTCATGCAAGACCATGAACCATATACAATGTATGTAAAATTATTTTCAGGTGTACCCACTGCAACCCCTAGCCCCTCTAACCATTCCTTTGAATTACACAAGTTGCTCAAATTACTTGGACACATCTTTCCAGGAGCAAGTGTGTCCATGGAATATTCCTGTCATCGAGCGAGGAGGCATGCATATGTACAGTGTACATGTGGGCACCAAGTTTGCAGATTTTATTCTTAAACATTCATAGCAGCAGCTGCCACATTTGACACTGTGCATATCGGGTCTCACTCTGGCATTCGCCTTGAAAGCAAAATACATGATGATCCAGGGAAGAGGCCATGGCTAAAATAACATGAATATTCATGTTGAAACTGAATCAGAAAAATGGGTTAATGAGATCCAAAACTTGCAAATTACCATGGCAACAGATCCATTAATCGCACCTATTTCGAACGAGATTGAAAGTAATACGGATAACCCAAATTCTACGTTAATGTATTGATGACACATTCAAGGGTAAATTAGATCTGGCGACTTCCGGCTTCATGAGTTACAGCTTAACTACATGTGACTAACAAACAATATATGTGAAATCATGTATCTATGAACAGGTTTACGGGCCATCCAATCAAACGCTAAACACATGTATACATCCAAATATAGTCAACTTTAATCAATCAAATGTACATGTATCGCTATTTCACTATGTCCATTAGAGTCCCCACAGATTAAAAATGCTAAAAGTCGTGCACGAGGAGAAATGTGAGTGAATGGAGTCTGAATCACTACATGCATATGCCACTATAATTTTGTGCTCATATTGTAATATATATATATTGATATTCAAATCATATTTTGACAAGGGTATTACGGAATGAATTTTTACATGTGCATAATATAGGCTGTGTTTATGAAACTGTCAGACAGTGAAAAAAAATTCACGGGGGCTCAGGGCGAATTCGCCCCCGAAATGCCCAAAAGAGCCCCCGAAAATCAGAAAAGAGCCCCTGTAAATTTGCATAGAGTTCAATGCAAAACAAATTTTAGAGTGTTATTTTTATGCAGGCAAGCTTGAAAAGTAGCCCCCGAAAAATAAATATTAATTTTTTCCCTGCTGTCAGAGATGGCATTTAATATTTTCTAGTGCTTGATTGTAAACAGATGAAATTTTCATACTTCATAGTATATTAAAGTACAGTCTAAATAGTAAACATCTAATCAAGTTACCTTGTAAATAATAATAAGTGGGAAGCCTGAACCACAAAAATACTGTTAACATTTCCTCACAACAATGTTTTTTCCAGAGCTCTTTTGGAGCTTTTGAAAGCTAAACCACTGAGTTTTACCAAATTGAAGTAATGACAAGCCATATCTGTACGTACATGTAGCTACAACAAAATATTTTCATTTTTTAGATTATGCCTGAAATTACATTTTTAAGGCAGGATAAAATGGGAGAGGCCTCAGGAAATATGCAATGCTCATAGTATTATTTCAAACTTTCAAAGTGATTACAGATTATCCTTTATTATGCCTCGATGTTTTTCTCCTGTTTACAGACTACTCTCTCATTTACAGACCCAGCCCTGACAGGTCAAAAATAAATCATTCATTTTTGAGGACTAACTAATAAAAGAAAACAATTCTAGGACTAATCATGCCTGACCTTCCAGCTATACATGAAATTGGAATGTGAAGGTATTCCCATACATTAAACCTATTGTTTAGATAAAGCTCTCAGAAACTGCATTCACTCATGCAGGACACATAAGGCCTGTCCTTATCAGCTCGAGTTTGCCAAATAACCCGCTATTTTTAAGACTCGGGATATTATCCAGAAGTTCGAAATCGCTACTTCACCAGACCGATACGCTCATCACAAACTAGCTCGGACGGGTACAAACTAGCTTGGACGGGTGCAAATTAGCCCGCTATTTCCCAAATAGCGGGATATTTTGGAAACAAGACCAAGATTTCTCAGGATATTTTCTTCACCAAATATCACGCTAATTGCAACTGCGGGCTGATGAAGATGCAAATTAGCTGGATAATTTGCGATCAGGATAGTTAAAATAGCGGGTTATTTGGCAAACTCGAGCTGATGAAGACAGGCCTATACAGACAAAATGACAGTGGTCTATATTTCCTGAGGGTCCTCCATGCCAGACCTGCTCCGTGCTGTACTAATGGTCCACGCAGCACAATGGAGGATATCAACATTTGCAAGGAAAATAAAATATCATACTCCGGCACACATACTTGTGAAATAGAGCATGAAGCAATCATTGTACAGACTACTCTACACAAACAACCATCACAACAAAAAAACCTTGATATTAATGATTTTCCCCGGTGCGTATTGTTCTAGATGTTGTCTCTAGAGATAGATACATTTGAAACATTTTCCCACTCCAAATCATTTTTCTTCCAAACAGCCAGATGAACCAATATATAAAATGGGCATCTTAAAGGTAATATTACATTAGTATTACTGCCAATCTACAACAGCAACTAAGTGTATAAATCATTATCAAGAATTCTTGATAGCACAGTTTATAGGTGAATTGAGATGATTGTGACCCATATTAAGGAACCCTAATGATTCTGAAAATTATTCCATTGCCCATGGACTTGTTGCTTGATTTTTTATTTTTTTATTCAGAGGAAGAAATTTCACCAGGCCTGAAATGAATGCATGTTTCCAGTCTACGGACAAAAAAATATGCATTGTAAAATGCTGATCAATATGATAAGATAATCAATGTTATTAATGTAATTGATCCTGTGCATTATATTTTTATACAACACCTACGTAGATCCTTGTCATTTGATTGGAGGATTGTTGGTCACATGATATTCAATAAATAATACTATTGCGCTACCGTGCATTTTTGGTTATATGCAGACTGCGACGCGTACGTACCTCTCTGTCCTGCACGTATCCCATTGTTATTAGCTGCGCGCATCTGACGCGAAGGCAATCTGAATGTAATCGAGAAGGCCTGACTCCAAATTTAATTTATCTTTAATATAAGGAGCAAAGCATAATTTGTTGAAAGATGTTGTATAAAACAAATACGGTAATGAATGTTTTTCATTCGTTCAATAGTGCAAATATTTTCATTTTCGTTGAATAGAACGTTTATCTTTCAACTCATGATAATATTCACACTATTGAACTCATAAGCATTCATAATTTGTATAATATTTTTTTTAAAGAAAATGTTTCATATAATGTGACCCCTGTTCTCTAAAGTCATTCTTCATGAAATTTACTTCATCATCAAATGCAAATTTGTACTTAATTATCAGCCTACATGTAGGAATAAAATATTTATAAAAGTTCACAAATTGATATATAGTTACATGTACAGTAGTGTCATTTTCAAATAAAATTATAGCTTGTGTGTATAGGTGAGCACTCTGATTAAATTAAGGGCAAATAAGATAAAATATTATAACATAAAAAAAACATCTCAAAGCATAACATCTTCTTCTTCTTCTCCTTCTTCATACTTTCTTCTTCCTCTTTGAAATTCTAAATCAAGTGGGTAAATTTTAAAAGCTTGTGTGTGAAAACATTCTTTTGTTAATGTAACCATTATTTTCAACTTTTGGAACTAAATTATTCAATCTACATGTATATGCCACTGAAAGAATCATATACAATGTGTTGCACACTGAGACGTCTATGCTATGAGTAATAATAGTTCCCAGCAGAAAAAACAAGGTGAACCTTGATACAGGTTTATTGTATAAAGAGAGAAGGATGTTAGGAAATAGCAAAAACACTGAAACAAAATACTGACTATATGCACAAAGGAAATACAACAACCTTGGGATAGTGCACTATTTCACAGGAATTGGGATTTAAATCACTGAACCACGTCATATGCCTTGTACTAGTTGTAGTTTGTAGAGTATTGCTATGTACGAGGAACTATCATTTCTGCTAGTGATGGAATAATCAATGGAAACGATTATTTATAATGTCTGTTTGAAGCAAGGAGGGTGTCAACTCATATACTTTAACAGGGTTAATGCCCTTTTAACTCTAAACAGATCAATTGTTTTTTATAACTCCATGGCATTTGTATGAAACTATGAATGTACAAAACTGTAAATTACATTTCTCCTTTTCATCTCAATCATTGCAGGTTTGTAATACAATTAGGTGACGTACATATATACATGTAGATAGAAAGTAACATTAGAAGCTTTGTGATGTAGAAAAACACAATCCTTTACCTATTTTCTACTTTATGAGAAACAGAATCTGGAAGCAACAATAGTACTTTAAGTATGATACATTGTAAAAATATATATATATATATATATATATATTAAAATTTAAAAAATAAATAAATAAATAAAAGGTTTCCTAGTATATTAGTATCTCTCTCCATAAACTTGCTGTCAAAGTCAAGAGGAACAATTACAATATTGAAACAAGAACAAGAAAAAAATCCATAATCCCAGCCTAAAATTCTCCCTGGGAGACTTATTTCAGATATTATAGAAGAAATCCTTGTATTAGACTACTAAACAAGATAACATTAAATGTATATCTAAATCTACAAGAATAATGGATTTTAGCCTCAGGCTCAACATACATTGTATATATGCACATGCCCAACATTGGCTAAATGTACCTAAAATATCAAGAAATTGAGAAGCGGACTATACTGCACTCAAGTAAATCTTCTTGTACTAGTTCAAATTATTCTTCAAAATAAAAACAATCATACATAGTAATATACTAAAAATGTCAATTATAAAACTGAACTGGGAAATTGAATATCTTCAAATACAATATTCACCTTTTGAGCTACTGGTACATGTATTCTCAGTCATTTACTCTATCTCAAACACATGTTAAACTATGATGCGTTTGTTGATTATTATTTCAGTTTAAACACTAAATTATTATTTCAGTTTAAACACTAAATTATTATTTCAGTTTAAACACTAAATTATAATTTATTGTACTTCTAAAAATAACATAAGTAAATAGAATAAACGGTAATCATCTAAATGTGCATGACTGATATGGGTCACAAAGCCTATGGCCATTCAAACAAAATCCTGAATTTCCTTGGAATAAATATACAAAAGGCTGACAAAAGATACATGAAAGTAGACATACATATGAACTCATAGCTATTTTCCTTAGTTCATACAAGTCAACTATTATATCAACATTCAAAAGAGGTGCAAGAATTCTTGAAACAAAAGTACAAAACTGAAATACACCTGTACAATATTTGTCAGCTTTGACCTTCATATCACCTCTCAGGCTCTTACCCATTACAATTTCTCTTCTCTTTTTTTTAAACATTTTTATTCATAGTTACATATTATTATTACCTAAGGATTTTTTTTGTAAAGCCTAATATTAATTCTAAATTGACCACTGTCATGTACATTAACAGCAATACAATAAATTCAACATTTCATCACCAAACAAAAAATAGAAATAGAGAGCTGTAACATCATAAACCTGACATCTATATCAAGAGGAAGTTACCAGTAGTAATTCTCTCCTTTATTTTTGAAATATTATATATTTTGACAGAGGGAAGACGTACATGTAATGTAGTATTATTGTACTTATACCTAATACATATATGAACAAGTACAAAACACTTGTTTATTTAAAAAAATAAAGAATTAAAAACAGTTGTTTGGTGAATCAGAAACAAACTGAATACTGACAAACCAAGCATTGTTTGTAGCCAATTAATATATAATGTATGTATGAACTTTTGAAAGAAACAGACTATGATAAACTGATTCCATGCTATGAATGTATATAGGCCTTTAGGCTATAGTCAACTTTAGACTGAACAAAATATTAACCTTTTTTTATTCTGGTTTCTCTCTTCTTCTTTTTTTTCTTATTGTGAATGAAAAATGTGACATCATGCCATACTTATTTATCCTTCCTGCTATCATTTTTGTTCCACTCAACTTATATTGTTACTAACAGATATATATATTGTTTTTTTAAAGTATGTCACATTCATTTTTAGATTACTTTCGATTCATTACTTTCCTCTGCAATATGTTCATAGTAATTCATTTATATGATAGATAAATACACATGTGATCACATGAATGTAGCAGTTTAAAACTTTGAGTTGTAGATGACCTTTAAATCTCTATTTAGTGCTCAATTTAGCTGACATCATGCAGTGTCAATCAAAATATTATGTGGACACAATGGGTAGTGATTTATCACACTGAATTTACATTTGACATACCTTTGTACCGTTGCTTGTTGGGTTTCATTCCCGCAGCAGTAAGTCCGGACGGTTTGGCTTCACCTGGGCTTCGTGTTGTGCTATTTATTCCCCCAAAATTCATGGCACTTTGCTGGGAATGAATCGGCTGAACACTGCTCGGTCCCAAGGACCCAATTCCACTGGACGAGTACGAGTCTTCGTGTAAATTCTGCGACGTCGCCATTGCAGGCTTGGTCGAGAAAAAAAATAGGGTTTACAAAATTGTTGAAATGTCAGTTATGCACTGTACAGTAGTCGGTACACAGTTGTCATCCGTGGTGAAACACAGATGCGATGGGTTTTCTACCGGGTATGTGTCGCGAGGTCTGGCCGTGACCCCCCTACGCACACCGCTAGTTACCGACCTGCGACAGGGTCTCCGCAAACAGTTTACTTTCGTTTCGGGTTGCAATTTACTCACTGATTCCGATAGGAATGTCTTCGAATTCACTGCAAAAAGAACTGTCCATGCATTCAGATATCTTCCAGTCGGCTGTAGCTCAATAAACACAGAAATTATCTCAAGAAATACGCCAAGGACAAGGTACTATGTAGGACAGCCACACGGCTTTCCCCATAAACATACACGAATTTTATCACACATAAACCGCACGTAAGAACTTTTGCTGTTATTTCGCGTTCAAGCCATCATGCTGCATAGAGGGTGATCCTGATAGTGAACGTGTCCGCTACTACAACGAGTACATTATCTTGTAGGTGACCTATAAATCAGGGTCATCTTAGTAATGATCAATATTTCTTCTCTACTGCTGAATTATTTCTATTTGAAGGAGAATATATATCAAAATCATACATTTAAATGATACTTGTGAACATTTCTCCCATTTATATCCTGCTAGCTAACCTCAACAGCGTTGCATCTCAAATATATTTCCTTAATCTCCCCTAAAAATCTAATCGACTCGTCCAATATCGGTGACGTCACGTAATTTGACATCGATTGCCGTAATCCGGTAGTTTTGAATGTTGTGTCCTTACGGAGTTCACGTCGGGACACTGACCGGACTGAATAATACGGGTGAGAGGCTGGAGAGACCCTACTGGACTGGCCGGAGAGCCTGGACTACTCGTTTACAAATAACGGTATTTGGGGGCCCCGTTATGTTGACCGCGCCTCCGGCTCATTACACAAGAAGTCCGTTATATGCTAATGAGATCCTTGTACAGTGTACTCAGTTTCCCATTCGTCGTGTTTCTTCTTATGGTGTAGGACCTTTGGCTTAGATTACAGAACTTGATTTGTATGTTTCAGACGATCTATAATGTACCGTTACTGTTATCACACCAGTTTGATATTTGTTTCGTTTATAAATTTTGACCTACAACAGCAAATCCAGGATATTCTAACCGATTTTTTTTTTTTTGGGGGGCAAAATATCTGGCATGCAAAACTAAACAGATGAAATTTTCAGAAGACTCCAATATCGCTGACAAGCAGTCGTTACTAATATTGCTATTTATTATTATCGTCATTACTATTAGTAGTAGACTAGTAGTAGTAGTAGTAGTAGTAGTAGCAGGCGCGTATGCAGCGGGGGTTGGGGTTTAACCCCTCAAATTTTTTATGTGTGGGTTTCGGAGGAAACCCCCCTCACTTTTTTTTCAAGTGTAAAAAAAAAAAAAATTAAATTGGGGCTAAATGTAAAAGAAACTGACCTGCTCCCTCTGAACAAAATATTGGCTCGGTGGCCGGCTGAGTCGTTCCTCGAAAACTGGACCAAAAAAAATGTGCTCTTACCCCCTTATTCAGCGGTTGGCTGAGTCGTTGCGAAATTTTCAGCGCGATTTTCAAATGTTAAACCTCCCCCACCCCCATTGAAAAAATCGCCACTGAGTAGTAGTAGTAGTAGTAGTAGTAGTAGCAGCAGCAGCAGCATCATCATCATCATCATCATCACCATCATCATCATTATTATTATTATTATTATTATTACTATATACTACTACTTCTACTACTACAACTACTATTATGATTACGAATAGTAGAAGTAGTAGTAGTGGTTGAGGTAGAAGTTGTTTATTATTACTGTTATTATTATTATTATCATTATTATTATTATTATTATTATCATTATTATTATCATTATTATTATTATTATTATTATTATTATTATTATTATTATTATTATTATTATTATTATTGTTATTATTATTATTTTTTCTGTTATTATTATCATTAATACTATTATTATTATTATTATTATTATTATCATACTTAACATTATCATTGTTATTATCATTATCATCATCATCATCATCCTCATCATCACCATCCTCATCATCATCATCATCATCATCATCACCATAAGTGTTATCATTATCATTATTATTATTATCATTATTTAATTTATTTTTATTATTATTATCACCATCTTCATCATCATTAGTATTCTCGTTGGTAGTATCATTATACTCATAATACTTCTATTTTTTTAAATTAAATTATATTTTATCATTAGTTTTTTTTTCAAATCAAATCAAATCAAACATTCTTAAAGACCAGCAAGTAACGGATCGCAGAACATTAAACACAAAATAAAAAATGATCAATGAACTTTCCGGTATTCATATTTTTAAATAGAAATTTGACTTTATATGTGTATGCTCAAGGCTGCTGGTACCCTTATCCATGCTGAAATGGATTGCCCATATCGGTGATAAAACGTCGCCAGAACGGGGGTTTGGGGCACAAAGGGGAATTTATTGGGTAGGCATACTGTATGTACACGCGTGGACATTAAATGAACTATATTGATAGATTCTAATAAAAAAAATCGTCCGCTTTGATTCAGAGCATGAGTGCCGCGCCGACATGTTGCAGGCTATTTGGCATTATGCCAAAAATTCATTTCATAATATAATTTAATGATTATTCCTTGATCTTACATTGTAACGGAAAATCTTTAACGGATTTCTTTCTATATACATTTGGTTTAAAAACACGAAACCGTATTCATTTGCGGTCGATGTCATAGGCGTACTGATAGGGGGGCGGGCTTGGGGGCAGTTGCCCCCCCCCCAAAAAAAAAAAAAAAAAATTAATGATGCTGAAATGATATGATTTTCCGGGGGGGGGGTTCTCACTTTTTTGTAAATTATACTTTTTTCTTTCTTTCTGCCCCCCAAAAAAAGTTTTTTGCTTATTACGCCACTGATCTTTGTAATAATTCAAAGGGTTAAAAGCGAACAAGCGAACAGAATTTTTGAATTTCCTTTACACCCTTACATCATTACTTGGGTGTTGGCATAGGTATCCACTATACAGTTTCATAGTGCGCTGAATAATTATCTGGTGTATTATAGCAGAGGACATTTAATAATATCTGATAACAGGCCTCCATCATTATGCTCATATCCTGTTTATATAATTTCAAGTGTATTACTAAATCGAATCCTGCTCATCCCGTCCAGTGGTCAAACAAAGGACGGGGTTGGCGCAGCCCAATCCCGTTTAAAAATCCATGAAAAAGACAGCTGAAAACGGGACATCCGGGCAATATCAGCCCCTATCCCAACCACCCGGCAACCACCCCCTCCACTCGCGCTCATTAGCTCAGGGACATCACCTTCAACGATTGATTCGGCAAAAACACCATTTGGGGAAAATCCCCACAATCTTTTAAAAGGTCGATCTAACTTTTACTTAATCTTATTACATTTATTTATTCGAATGATATTTGTACGGGATAACAAGATCAGTTTCAAGACTATTTCATACCTTGATACTGTAATTTCAACAATTAGAAGAGAGAGATAGGGAGAGGGAGAGAGAGAGAGAGAGAGAGAGAGAATAATCAAGGTAACTCAAGGTATGATGAATATACTATGTTATGAATCAACATTAAAGAGATCAGAGCACAATAACATATCATGCAATGCCTATATTGGAACTGAATAAATAAAATGTGGAAATGTCGGGGGAATTAAAATAGGCCTATGCCACATTTGTAGAATAATTCCATTGACGACATTGTTGTTGTTGTTGTTGTTGTTGTTGTTCCTTTTTTTGCCTTCCATGAAGGGGTCATTTTTTTAATTTTCAAGTGTATCACGTGACCCAATGATTATCTTATCAACCAGACTAATCCCCTCCATACAAAGAATGTCTGTTATAAATTATAAATGTCCTCATACCGCCCTTGTGGGATTGTGTCATTACAGTCTGAGTCTGCTATTTGTATAATAATTATGAATATATAATGTTTGGAACCACGCAAATTATTAATGATTAGGTCAATGTCATATTTTAAAACACCTTATTTGATTATCCACTGATAATGGACCATTGAAAGGGTGAGTTTGTATTAAAGCTTGAAAAATACAGAATATTATTAGAGTTGGAGGTGTTGCCGAGTAGATCGCCGTCTGAACACATTCCTATCATAATTATTGTCCTGTAAAATTGATGTTCATCAATATTTTGTACCTCAAATAGACATTGAATATGACATCCGTCTGAGCTGAGTCTGGGCACTAAGATACGTTATATACAAAACAATATCTTTTCACAACCAATTTTCAAAAGAGTCCCTTTTCTGAGAATAATCATTATAAACATATTCTACAGGAGGATTGTCGCAGGAGAATTGTCGCATTTACAGAAGAATTGTCGTAGTCACAAAAATTAGGAATAATCACTTTAATTCCTAAAGGAAACAAGCCTCGACATTTATTACAAAATTGGCGTCCTATTTCACTTTTAAATGGTATATACAAAATAGCATCTGGGTGCAAAGCTAGGATTTTTGAAAGGCCGTTTTATTGGAGAAAATATTCGTTTACTTTATGATATATTATTATATACCGAACTTAATGATATACCAGGCATGTTGTTGATGATTGATTTTGAAAAGGCCTTCGATTGTATATCTCACAAGTTTCTGTTCAATGTCCTTGACTTTTTTCATTTTGGACCATCACTGGAAAAATGGATTTATCTATTTTATGAAAATGCATCTTCTTGTGTCACAGTAAATGTTTTTTGCACAGAGGGATTTACTATAGGACAAGGGTGTCGTCAAGGAGATCCATTATCGCCATACCTTTTTCACTTGTTAGCGAAATATTAGGAATTTTGATTAGACATTCCAATGATTTATTTAGCTTACATCTACAGGGAAAAAATAAACTATACTACAATACGCAGATGACACCATTTTGACACTTAACGGTACAAAAGATGATTTACAGAGCGCACTGAAAATATTGGGTGATTTTAAAGAACTGTCAAACCTTAAGATCAATATTACAAAAACTCATGTGATATGGATTGGGAAAAATAGAGCCTGCAAAAAACAGCTACTGCCAGAGCACAAACTAAATTGGGTATGAGAAGGTTACTCGAGATACTTAGGAATAGATTTTTCGGCTAACTTAGTAGAGATGGTCAGTCATAATTATATCAAATTACGAAATCAACTTCCTTCATTTGATATAATTTTATCAGCTGTAAAACGTTATTATAAAATGGAAAAATATATATACCAAACAAATCTCTGAGAGAATAAACTTTAAAAGAAATGGTTTCACTTTAGAAAATATTTTGAGAGTGTTGGAAATTTGCCAACACGAACATGATCATGTATTTTATGTTTGGTATTTTCTTATGTATTTAAAATATTAATTTTGTCATAAATGTTTGTTTTTATCTGCCACAAAGTTTTCGGTCGTGATAATTATTATCTTTGTTTAGCCATTATGTATGGAAATCATTTCTTTAATTATTTGTATATAATGTATCGATATACTGTATATGATGGAATTTGTTTTGAAAATAAAGAACCCTGTGGAAGAGGAAAACAAACATTACAAAAAAAAATATTCTATTCCATTCCCCAGATGGTCAGACTGATAAATGGAAGGTCACTGCGACTACCTTTAGGGTGTTTCATAATTAGTGAGAGCTATGATATCTTTGTTAGTGCTTGTCATAGGACCAGTAGCGATTCTAGAGGGGAAGGGGGGATTGGGGGCTCAAGCCCCATCCCCAACAAACAAACAAATCCTCAAGCCCGCTCCAAAAAAATAATCTAAATTATATAGGAGTTTAATCGACGCACATGTAGAAAATCAATCTAAAACCCACAAGCCCCTCTCCCCCCACTTTTTTTTTTTTTGGGGGGGGGGTTCTACTAGAACAGAGCCTGTATACTGCATAGGACGTCTTGTGTCCTCGTCTGTAATTAGTTAACACATCACATCATAGACAAGGGGACACCATGCAGTAGTGGTATCCCATGGGACTAATCATTGCGCGACACTCTCTCTTTTCATCCCAGTGACGTAGACCAATATTGCATTAATCATGGTGATATGAAACTATTAAACCCACCCCCTCCCCCGTCAGAAAAATAAGAATGCCATGGGTGCTTCTACACAGAAATTCCTAAGACACAATTATGTATGAGGGTGATCTCCCAGTGCATGAATAGGCTAATTACCCAACAAAACGATCGCAAAGACTTTCAAAAAAGAATTGAGAATTTTAGAAGGCCTTGTCCTTCACCTTCTGAAATGTGAGAATATTTATTACAATGACGTATTAATACGTAATCCCAACATGATTCCTTCATAAGCCTTACAGTAGGGTACTGAAATTACTGAGTTGATTTCTTGAAAGTCTTTGCGATCGTGTTGAAAGTAGAAGTGATATAAAGCAGCAATAGTGATCATTTAGAACACGGACGAAGTTAGAGAGCACAACCAGGCTGTGCCCCCACTAAAACCCCTTTGACATGTCATAAGCACCCCCCCCCCAAAAAAAAAATACGCCCTTTTCAAATCGTGGAACACAACGACACCAGAAAATGTTAAAATATTATCTTCTTTTGCGTTTGCTTGTAAGAAATAAATGAATAAATAAAACATAAGAACTATAAAAAAAAATAATAAAAAAATTGCATTCGAAATTGATAGAAATATACACCACCCCATATAGGCTATGAGAGAACAGCTCATTATCAATGTATAGGTGAAGTGAAAAACACTTATACCCACCAGGTTATAGCTATGGCCAACCACTAGAACGCCAATCTCCAATCACTCATACAGTATTAGTTTTTGTTGATTTAAATACCAAAGGCATAAGGAACAATTTTACCAATATAAACAAGAATATCAGTAAAGATCAGAAGTATACAAATTCTATCTATCTATCCTGGTATCTTCTCCCAGCCCGGAGGTTGATTGCAACAATTTTCCACACATCTCTGTTTTCTGCTATCCGTTTACACTCTTACAGTGTCATTTCATTTCATGTCTTAATGCTCCCCTCCCAGTTAATTAGTATCTCTCTCTCTCTCTCTCTCTCTCTCTCCTTCCAGTTATAATGATTAAATCTGATTACAGACATATGCAACTTCATGGAGTAAAAGCTGGTCAGATTTTGGTATTCGTGTGATCTCTCTGTTGTTATTTTCTATGCCACACTATCTCTCAAAATATGAAACTGTTGCAAGTGCCAGTTCCGCCCCCCCCCCCACTCACTATGTGTATTTTCGCTTGTTGTTAGCATTTTTGAAGAAAGATTAAATAATTGAGAGGAGTTACCCTTTTGAATAATTTCACACAATTCTATATATTTATATCAGGCTCCACCCCCTCTCTCTCTCCCCCTCTCTCTCCCTCTCTCTCTCTCTCTCTCTCTCTCTCTCGCTCTTTGTCTCTCATGTCTTCGCTCACCCTATCCCTCCCTCTATCTCCTTTTCTCTCTCTCCAGTCTCTCTGTTATATCTTTTCTCCCCCTACCCTTGCTCACTCCTGCCCTCTCTGTCTCTCTTCCCCTTTAATCTCTCTGCTATATCTTTTCTCCCCTCCCCCTCGCTCACTTTATTCACTTCTCTTTCCCTCCTCTACCCCCCTCTCTCTCTCTCTCCCTCTTCTTCACTGACCTGGACTGTGACACGCCATCGCCAAGGGAATAATAAGAAAGTAATTAGCTTACAGTATGAAGGGTCTACTTAATTACCCCCATTACATCGAAAACACCTCGTTATCAATTTACCCTTGACCTGCTGTCCTCAGTATTAAAAGACATATACTTGGCTTTCTTAATTGAATTATCACGTGTTTCCTTGTGAATCTGTATTCTGTAAGAAGCATAAAAACAGAAAGAACCGCTCCAAATTAACAAGTTTAATGAGATTCATCATTTTGATGATGGCTCAAAAGACGTTTGTAGTCCTAATCTGAAAATTAGAGGAATCTTGTGAATCTGTATTCTGTAAGAAGCATGAAAACAGAAAGAACCGCTCCAAATTAACAAGTTTAATGAGATTCATCATTTTGATGATGGCTTAAAAAACGTTTGTAGTCCTAACCTGAAAATTAGAGGAATCTGCAAATGTGATCAGCTGAAGAAAAAAAAATGGAACACAAGACGCTTCACTGAAGGAGATTTTGTTCGGAGAAAAAAAAAATCACCGTCTCTCTCTCTCTCTCTCTCTCTCTCTCTAAAATTCTTCTTATTGAAAAATGATCTTTTTGTCTGATTTCCTCCAGTTTGTTTATAAGTAAACTATGATCAGTTGAGGAAAAATGGATCATATGGCGCTTATATAATATATATATATATATATATATTGTGAAACTATTTTAGGCTGTAAAACTAGGAATGATGTATTTGTTTCAAACTGAAGTTTGTGTTTTCAGATGAGCAAGAAATAAAACGGGAGGTGTGCGATGTGAAATGGCGTATCCAGTATGGCATAAAGCCGGCGCCCAGCCCCTTTTGGATCCAGGGAAAAGTGAACTGTACCATATACATATACATTACCCCCCCGTGAACGAATCCTTGGATACGCAATTGAACAGTGGTATTAATACATTTAGTAATGTTTTGCTTTGTATTTAAATTATTCAAATATATGTTTAATAGATGACGATGTGTCATTTTGACCAAGCATTTCGCCTACATTATCAAATTCTTCATCTTAAAATGTTTTAATATTTATTGTAACTGTTGTATTAAACGCAAAGAGCGGTGACCAAGAAAAATTTGACATTTTCATCTATCATTTTAGCCCACATTCTTGTGTCCATATTGAACTGACCATTCCACTTCCAGTCTTCATTTACATGATATCTCAATTTCTATAACACCTTTCGATTTGTATAAATGTAATGCTTCCTGGGAGAAATTTCAATTATTTAAACATATTTGTGGCTGGTTCCAAGATTTTTCTGACTTGTTTTTCAATACAGCTCGATCAATCGATCTTATTTACTGGGCGTAAGCCATAAATATATAAATAATTGACCTTTCGATTTGTATAGAACTTGCTGTGTTATATCAAGAAATATGAATTCATTATTTCCAGGTCATTTTTTTCTCTAAACTAATGACATATGAAGGTACATCGGTCACAACCTAACAAAAGCTAACCTGATTGTAACTACAGTAAAAAAATAATAATTACTGTTTCTTATGCGCCTTACTAGTTACAACCGACCAAAGCGAGTAAAAGTATTATTAATGGATCCAAGTTCTATTCCGCACATTATTCAGTTCACATGTTCCACTCCACTGGGTATTATTCCAGCTAGTCGCCTTTTCACGGGCACGCACATGCTAATCCAGTCACATTGACCTTTACACCCTACAGGGTACCCATTTAGCACCTGGGTAGAGAGGAGCAATGCAGATAAAATGCCTTTTGCTAAATTAGTGCCCTGCCGGGCTCGAAGCCACAGCATTTTCATTCCCAGTCAAGTGATTAGACCACTCGACTACGACACCTTTACAGTATTGTTGCTGTAGTATTCCTGAGTACCCATTTTCAGATATTGATATGTTTACTATTACTTCCCGGGGCGTAGCCCGATTATTTTAAATTAGAGGAGTGGTGCCAAACGAATTTCTCCAACAAGCAGAAAATAGTTCACAAGTTTCCTAATGATTTGCCGACGAGGGTAAATTATAAAACCACTCGTTAAATTCCCCAGTTTACCTATAAAGGTTCTAAACATTTTTCCAACAAGTAAAATGGCTAGTCAAAAATTCAAATTGTGCCGACATAAGTTTCTGGATGGGGCATCAACCCCAACATACCCCCTCTAGCGACGCCGCTGATAAACTTATTTTTAATGTTCTTTACAGTGTACTTTCAGTGCCACCGCAGCACCGTCGTATATATAGTAGTAGTAATGTATATCCGTGTAGTCCCATAAATGTATACGACTTTGTAAATTTCACCCATTAACACTGTAACCTATATGACTGTATCACCGATAAACAACCACTTTCACTATAGATATAGAGTTCGCTGGATCGGGAGGGGGGGGGGTGTAACATGAAGCACTTTACCATTACTTAAAGTGTAATGTTGATTTCACTAAAGGACATTATTGTTAGACAGATAAAAGGATTGGAGAATGGAAAATAATTAGCAAAATAATTTGAGGCAACCACAGACCCTACCTTCTGGTGGCCGAAGGGGGGGGGGGTGGTCGTAATCTTTTAAGCGATGGAAAGGTTCGTGATTAATCTTTTTTTCTTGTGGACTAGACAATTACTCACACAAAAACAGCAAATAGTCTAACAGATGATTTTTTTTTAATGAAGAGATTTACCCCATCTTGTGATTCCATGCACAAATATTATTCCTTCAATTGTCTACTTATCGATTACCTCTATTGTCAGAGCACTTGTATTTCATGAAGTGGAAAGGGGTAGATTCCCCTCGAAACACATCTTCTATAACCCCCAAGTGATATTCTATTAATGACGTTTCTAGCAAAGTGCGTTTTTAAAGCCGTCTTCAAACGTGCTGTTCTCATAGCCCCCATACTCACATTTTAGTATCGATGACGCCGACGATGATTAAGAATTTACCGTCGTCTGCATCCAGCGCCATGTAATTTATCACGATTTTGAAGTCAATTTTTACCGACAATACCTCCTTTATTGTCGTCAAATATTGATATATTTTTACATCAAGGAACATTAATTTACCATAAAAACACCATTGACACAAATTCGTTTTGCTCATTTCACAAAGTCGTATACTGTTAGATCGCCGTTATCATCATCATGGTCATTATCATCATTATCATGATTTCCAGAATCATCACCATCATCATTACCACCATCATCTTTATCGGCGTCGTCGTCGTCATCAGCATCATCATCAATCATCATCATCATCCTGCTCATTATTATTCTCATCATTTTCATGGTCGTCGTCATAATCTTCATCTCCATCCTCATTTTCCTCATCATCATCATTGTCGTCTCATTACTTTTATCAGAATAATTATTATTGCCCAGAATTACAGATCCGACGATAATTACCCACTGACAATCGGGGAGTTTGGGGAGTTGTTCCCGAGGGCTGCTTGATATGTGCTCTTATGGGCCTGTCTGTCTGTGTTATGAGGGCTATATGCATCTGGTATACAATGAATATGCAATATGTACAAATTCAATAAAATAATATTAAACAAAAGATACGACAAATAATTATACAATTATTCAAATAAATCATTTAAGATTCGCACAGTTGTGAAAAGTTAGTGGAAGAGTTTATTAAAAAAGCATGGCTTGTATTTTATAGACCTCCTTTAGAAAAAAAGTGACAAGTGCTCTGTAATATAAATAGAAAATATATGTATAAAAATGCTTAGGTAACCCTACACCGCCCCCCCCCCCCCACGCTACAAAACAAAAAAGTTGTTTTTAACGTTGGTGTATACACATAATTTTTACAGATATCGGAAATAATAACAAATGCTGACCTTTCTAGCAGAGAAGAGAGAGATAGAGAAAGTAAGAAAGACAAAGTGGAAGATGTACACATTAGAACCACGATAACTACGTTCCTCCTCCTAATGCCATGTTGACATTTCAGTAATCTTGGCGTTCTACTTTCTTTCTATTCTCTTACAAAATATAGTAGGAAGTTAGAAAAAAAAAGACGGAGTCGACACATATTGCGAGATCATGTTTTTCATTTTTAATTACCACAAGTAATGAGGAAGAATGTGTTTACGATAATAATTTCATGTTAATAACAGGGTGTCGCTATAAGGGGTGGGAGAGTGTAACACCCCCATTCAAAATTATCTGTCGATATGTAGGGAATTCTTTGTCGTGGCAAATGGCCCAAATTCATGACAATTGTTATTTTGTTTGCTTGTTTGTTTGTTTTACCTGACTGACTGCATGTGTAGGCCTGTAAGTAAGCAACAAGGGGACTGACGGGCTTTAAGTTCTTTCCGAGGGACTTGGCAATGAGGACTAATGCCTTAACAAAGGGCACTCGGTTTTGGTTTCGAACCCGGGACCCCCCCCCGGTTACAAGACCACTGCTCAACTACTGAACCATCACGCCTCCTAGTTTTATCATTAAGCTCGTTGGTAAAAAGTAACTTTTATCGGCAAACATGAAAATCTGGCGATTTGAAGAAAAAATACCTTTTCACGGTGAAAATGTTGGCTTACTTGGTTGTTTGTTTGTTTGATTGATTTTATTTCTGCGTTCAAAAAGATACAAATTCAAACTCAAATTACAAAAATTCGAACAAAAACAAATACAATGAATAACATGTTTACAAAAGTAATTAAATAGAAGGTCATGTACAATTATATCATACAATAAACATGTTCGAAGCATACAAATAAGATAACAAATATATAGTAAATATTTTTCAATAAATTAGAGAGGTAATTTAGAACGCAGGAGACCACCGTCGTGAGCGGTTAGGCTGGAGATGGATGGGGGCCTCATAAAAAAAAAGAATAGGCGACACAACTCTCTTGGGAAAACTGAGTGATCAAGTGGGTGCAGTGCAAGTGCAAAAAGCAGTTGCATGCTAAAGTATAAAATAAGTCACGGATTTATACTAATTTAATTCAGTAAACGAGTACGACGTCCCCCTAACAATTAGGTCTAGCGAAACATCTGAACCACTTGTAGACAAATGATTAACAAATCAGATGAAATACAAACGAAGAAATGTATCAAATCACATGAAAACAGAAGAATTGTGACTGTATATAATTGCCACGATTGCTGTAAATGTAATGAAATTCTTAGAACGACAACACGTACTAAAACACAGAGACCGGTAGATGGCGCCATGTAAGATACTAGTATAATATTGTGGTTATAGTTTGCTAGTATGTAATTCCCTTTTTTGTTTAGAATTTGTTTAGAATATGAAACATCCCATACAGCATACGGGATAGCATAAAAGCGTTCAAAATATTAGATAATGGTAATCTCCAACACTCCATCTCATCTACCTTCTATGCAGGGGCGGCGATTTCTTTTCAAGACCTGGGGGGGGGGACGAGGGAGGGAATACAGATTTTCTACAATATTTACTTGTACATTTTGAAGGATATTATGCGAAGGAGCGAGAAGAATTTGCATTAGTCTAAACGCTGCACTCTTTGGCCCTACAGAGCCTAAAAGTGTGTTGCATTCTTTAGTCAGTATTTGCTATACATTTTTTGTGTGCACTTTATCGAATTTTTCGGGGACGATCCCCCCTAAAAAAATTGAGGGGGAGACGTGTCCCCCGTCCCCCGGGATCGCCGCCCCTGTTTCTATGTATCCATACATACATATCGTGAAAATTGAACCAGTAGAGACAACGCTTTAAATTTAGTATTGTCATGCTGCATCAAGGGCATTTTTGCTTTCACAGTTCCGGAAAAAGAACGAACTATAAATCTGATGATCTACGGTTGCTTCATATCTTATGCTGACGATGTACTGATGTTCGTGTACAGCTTGTATCTATATGCTTAATTAATGCATATCATACTCTAAAGTTTAATGTTAAGAAAGAATTGATATCTTCTTCATCAGATAGAAACGTTAGATCTGAAATTATACTCTACACTGTGTCGAAGAGAGAGTGGGATATCGCATAGAAGCGAGGGGCCATATTACGTGTCTCCATGCGGCGCTCTGACCACGTGATACACCAGAAAGACCAGCATGGCGCCACCTTTGGTCATAAGCGCGTTCCCACTGAACATTGCAATTATACTTTTATCGTGTAGTCATTTCTAAGATATTCTAATTCAGTGGCGTTTGGACACATGTAATTGGCAGTGCGATATCCATAACTTTTTAGTTATTATAGTAGATTAGTGCAATGGCACAAACAACACAACTGAGTTGGAAGATCTTTGGGTTTCAACGGTTCGCTCTGACGCATTGTTACTCTTAAGTAAAAACGTGATTAACGTAACATTAATCGTGTATATAGGGGTCTATGTGGCCCTGTCTTAATATAATGAACAGCCATCTTTGACAGTCTAACTTTTTCCTTAGCTTCCATGTAGCATGTTCTCATTTTGTGTGTACACAAGATCTCCTTAAAAACAGTAGATGGTATTGACGTAGTGAACACATCCACATGGTTCCCACCTCGAAAAGCAATAATCATGTGATGGTTCTGTGACCAGATAAAAATGTAGGTCACTCGTGACGTAATAATCGCATCGCCGCGGTGCAAAAATGAATTTTGCCAGACCGCGGGTCAATAACCGGTCACTCCCGAATCGGCGGGGCACACTTACATGAACTTTCATGGCGCTGGTTGATAATGTTCGGTCTTACGCAAGTTAGATGTATAATGTAAAGATATCCAGTGGCGCTGTGGCCTTCTGTGACGGTAATGAGAAGGGGGCAGTGCCGAGGGGTATGCGGTGCTTGGGTGATATGCTTTCGATGGATCAGGCGGCTTTAGGGGCTGCAAGGGGAGATGCACGAGGTCCAGCATTTGAAATTAGGTTTATTGCCTGGGAGGATCGAGTAGTTTAATATTCTACCCCTCTTCCCATTTTCTTCCTCTAGTTTCTTGTGTGCTGGTTTTGGGTGGTCGTTTTAGTGGGTTGTTGCCCTACAGACCTCACTCAGATATGGAATTTCATCAAGGGAGAAATGGGGTCGTTGTGGTGGATGGGAATAATTTCTACTGACCAATGAATAATCAATATCAGGACATTCCAATATGATTGTCCACCCACCATTGAACTATTTGTGTTTTTTTGTTTAGGGGGTGAATATTGCAAGAAATATAGTTCAAGGTCATATCGTGGGGAAATATATTCTACTTCACCTCTATCTGTTTAGATGTATATAGGAGGAAAATAATAAAAGTGGATGAAGAGGATAATCATTGTTTGTTTATTGTCTGGGTAATGAGAAGAACTTTAATACCTAGTACAGTTAATTTTAAATCAAATCTGTGATTTGTTGATTAATTTTTTAGGGGGTGAGTATTGAAAGATATTCAGTTCTAGGTTGTTTTGTGAGAAAATGAATTCTAGTTCACATCTAACTGATTTAGATGTCGGAGGAACATTACTAAAAATGCCTGAGAAGGATAATCATTGTTTGTTTATCGTATAGGTAATAAGAAGAACTTAAGTACCTTTTATACAGTAAATATCAAATCTGGGAAAGGGTGTTTAATATGACATGAACTTCATCAAGAGAATTGCTGTCTTTTGGACACCATAATAGAACGTTTGCGTTGACCATGCGTGGTGCCTGGTAAGTGATAACATTAAATACGCATTGTACTCCCAATTTTAATAAATTTATGATAGTGATTCTGGTCAACGGAAATATTTCAGTTACGAAAAATAAATGGAGAGAAGTTTGTTTAACTTAAAAAATTGAGTAAGAGAGAGAAAGAGAGAGAGAGAGAGAGTATGTGTTTGTGTGCGTGTGTGTGTGTGTGTGTGTGATAGAGAGAGAGAGGGAGACAGAGGGAGAAAGAGAGAGAGTGCGTGTGTGTGTGTTTGTGTGTGTGATGGAGACAGATAGAGGGTGAGTGAGTGAGTGAGTGTGTGTGCGTGTGTGTGTGTGCGTGTGATAGAGAAGGAGAGAGAGAGAGAGAGAGATAGAGAGTGTGTGTGTGTGTGTGTGTAATGTAGAAAGAGAGAGAAAGAGAGAGAGAGAGAGAGAGAGAGAGGACCGAAAGAAAATCGAATTCAGAGTTCAAGTTTGTTGCTTTGTCTCTTACATTATTCCTGAAGAATTACATAGATTTAATAGGAAAGACAAGAATAAGAGGAAAGGAGTGATAACAAGATCGCGCAAATACAAAGTAATTCACATGGAATTTTGCAATGGGGGTAGGGTAACCCCTACGTACTGGAAATAGTTACACCCTTAAGTCATCGGCTGTCATTTTGGCGGCCTTGATATTGGTATTGCTACAACTCCCGGGCATACAAATTGGGATTCAGCCTTGACCCAGGGAGAAAAAACGGCGTCCATCCACTTGCCCCCAACATCATTATCCTCAAGTATTGACAAAAATCGATTTCCACCAAAGGGGGTGAGCCGCGACCCTCTGGCCGTGGTGCGGAAGAGGAACGTGAGGGGACGATTGAGAACTTGAATGACATGAGATTCTGAGAAGGGATGCTGCCGGTGGGGGTAGTGGCAGATGCAGTAGGGGAAACCGAAAATGATGGTTATGAAGATGAAGGGAGGATTAAAATTGATGAAGTGATAGAGAAAGAGACTCAGGAATTCTGAGGAAGGGTGGGGCCGACGGGGTTGAGGTAGAAGCGATAGCGGCAACTGGCGATGATGGTGAACAAGATGAAATGGGGAGGGGGGGGGGGTATATGAATATAGGGTGGTGAGGATAGAGATGGGGTGAAAGATGAAAGATAATGGTGGAAAGGATGGTGAACGTTGATTGGATCTTGAAAATGTTCTCACTGTTATTCTTGTTCACTTCTTGTTCGTAGGGTGGGCTTAAAGGGATTTTCTTGCTCGTCTCTCACGTTTGTTCAGCTTTAAATTTGATCTTGTTTTGTTTTATAGCTTCATATTTTAATTAGTTGTTTGAAATTAGGAACGAGATCAACGTTTTTGCCTCTTTAATCTGGACCGGTTGACCTTGATCCCTAGGGGGAAATGAGCACTCTCCAATATTGCTTTCTCAACATGCTATCGATTTGGGTTCATGGTTATGGGGAAAAGTGGACATCAATCTCTGTCTCTGTTTCTGGACTCTCTCTCTCTCTCTCTCTCTCTATCTGTGTGTGTGTGTGTGTGTGTCTGTCTGTCTCTGTCATGTTTTTTTTCATTTTATTTTCCAACTAGGGGAAAGGTACAGCAACAAATAACCTTTTTAGAACATTTGGACAAGTGTATTTCAAACTTTTATTCTCAGAATTATTCACTTGTTTTAGGGGGAGATTTTAACGTAATACTAAATAAAGATCTGGACTACATAGGAACTAGTGTGACTGTTAAAACGAATTTTGTGAACAAATTAGAAATGTTTTTAAGTAAACTTGAATTAATTGACATATGGCGGAAACAAAACCCAACTACAAAGAAATTTACTTTTAGACAGAATACTCCACTTGTGCAAAGTCGCCTCGACTACTGGTTTATTTCAAAAAGTTTGGAAAATAAAATAAATACATGTGATATTATAACTTCAATTGCCCCTGACCACTCGGGAATCTTTTTAGAACTGAAACCATTAAGAGGTCATGATATGCGTGGAAAATCATATTGGAAATTTAATAATAGTTTATGTTTAGATAAAGACTTTGTACAGGGGATGAGTGAGGAAATCAGAGCGGTGGAAATAAAGTGGTTGAAAGAATTCAACAATGTATCTTCATATTGGGACTTTCTTAAAATGAAAATGAGAAATTATGCTTCGAATTACTCTAGGAAGAAATCGAAAGAAAGGAGACACAATATACAACAACTTGAAAAAGAAATAACATCACTCGAGGAAGACCTTGTCCTCTCTTCCCATAGTACCTCAGTTATCAAAAATATAGAAGCTAAAAAAAGCCAGCTGAAGAAATTATATGATATATCCGTAGATGGACTCAAGGTCAGGTCAAGAGCTGATTGGTATGAAGATGGTGAACATAATAAAGAGTACTTTGAGCAGTTACTTCGTTCTAATAAAAGAAAACTCAAATAAGGGAACTAGCCAATGATAATGGGAAGTAGTGACAGACATGAAAACAATATTGCAAATACTGAGAGGCTTTTATAACAATTTGTATTCAGAAAATTTAGATGTGGAGGCTGTTTTAAAAGATGATAGTATGTTTTGTAAGTATTTACCGCGCCTTAGCGTCGAAAGTAAGAATACATGCGAAGGAAAAATTACCAGAGAAGAATGTTATAAAGCACTAACAAGTATGAAAATCAATAAATCCCCTGGTAATGACGGGTTTACGGTAGAATTTTATCTCACATTTTGGCCGCAGTTAGGAGGGTTACTGGTTGATGTTTTTAACGAAGTATTTGAAAAAGGTTGTTTATCGACTTCTCAGAAACAAGGTGTCATAACATTAATTGAAAAAGACGGTAAGGATCCTTTATATGCTAAAAATTATAGACCAATTACGTTGTTGAACACCGACTATAAGATAATATCAAAAGTAATGGCAAAACGAATAAAGGATGTCTTGAATGATGTTATTTCTGCTGATCAAGTAGGCTATATAAATGGTAGACATATTGGTGAAGCTATACGTTTGATAGATGATGTAATTTTTCACTGTAATAACCATTGTGAGGAAGACATTTTCCTTATAGCAGTCGACTTTCAAAAGGCTTTTGACTCTGTCTCACACAAATTTCTTTTCAAAGTATTGGAATTGTTTGGTTTTGGACAGTATTTTTGTTCTTGGGTTAAAACCATGTACAATGGAATTAGTAGTTGTGTTATGAATGGAGGCTTCTCTACAGGTTATTTTGATATTAAGAGAGGGGTAAGGCAGGGGGACCCGCTTTCACCGTATTTGTTTTTGCTAGTTATAGAAACTATGGCTCACGCCCTTAGAAATGATAGGGCTATTAAAGGAGTGGAATTCGATAATTCTGAAATTCGACAAATTCTGTATGCCGATGACATGACCATGTTTGTAAGGAATGAATCATCGATTAAAAGAATACAAGATATTTTCCTAGCTTTCTATAAATTAAGTGGTTTAAAGGTTAACATTGAAAAAACCAATGTAATGAGAATAGGTAAAAACAGAAGAGAGTCGGGAACTTTACCTTTTGGTAATATTGTAACGGAAATGAAGATTTTAGGCGTATATTTTTGCTTGGATACAATGAGAATGGAAGATTTGAATTATAAAGAGATTTTGAGTAGAATTAAAAGACTTTTGGGGTGGTGGAAACAGAGAGATTTAACAGTGATGGGGAAAGTACATTTGCTCAAAACATATGCCTTGTCAAAATTAAACTACGTTTCGTCGTCATTAGTTGTTCCAAGGTGGGTAGGAATAGAAACTAAGAAAATTTGCTTTGATTTCATATGGAAGGGAAAAGATAGAATTAAAAGAGATATTTGTTATCAAGATTACATGGATGGTGGCTTAAGGATGATAGATTTTGATTTATTTGTGAAAACCCAAAGGGTAATGTGGTTAAAACGACTACTTTATGGGGAAACAAATATGGGCTGGAAACTTTATTTTGATTACATCTTTAGAAAAGTGGGTGGAAGGTTTATCTCGCTTTGTAATTATGATATTAAGTTATTGAAATTGAAAGCCCCACAGTTCTATTTAGAGATTTTAAAGGCTTGGCAAGATATTGAGGAAAACAGGAATTTTGCAGGAAAAGTCAATCCAATTATTTTTAACAATAAAGATTACCTTTTGAAAGGTAAAATGATTTTTGATGAAGATTTGTTTAAAAATAATATATACCTTGTCGATCACGTTCTTGAGAGAGAACAGGTGAAAACAGTAAATTATTTTCATAGACAAGGCTTGAGTGCTGAAAATATTATGGAAATTTGGAAGATAAGTGATGTCGTGTTGAAAAGCGAAAAACATAAAGGGAACTTCCAGGATTTATGCTCATATGATGTAGACAATTATAATATTTCTTTGAAGATGTTTGGAAAAGTCATTTTACTGAAAGATGTACCATCTAGAAAGGTCTACGAAAATTTTGTAACTAATCTCCAGCACCTGTATACTTTCCGAATAAAAGATGATCACAACCATTTTGATTTTTCAAAAAAAGAAATTTCACAAATATTTATAAGAATCAGAACTACAACAATTTTACCGAAAGTCAGGGAATTTCAGTATAAATTACTTCATGGTGCAATATATACCAATGAACATCTTTTAAATTTGGGTTTGTTGATAACAATTACTGTTCATTCTGCAAGGAAGCACCGGAATCATACGAACACCTATTTTGGGTTTGTCGTGATGTAAAGGCCTTATGGCAAATGGTTATTGAAAAACTAGGTTTAGGAAGTCTTCGGAAGGCAGAGTGGAAAGAAATACATGTGGGAATCACTGGATCTGAACCTGAAATTAAATTTTGCAATACTGTGATTTTCTTAATGAAATATATTATTTTTAAGACAAGGTCAGAGGGAGAGTTCCTACTCAGGAAAGATGTTTTCAAACTTTGTTAGAATATCAAAATGAAGAAAAGCAATAGCTATTAAAAGGAATAAGTTAGATAAGCATTTGTTAAAATGGGAGAGATTGCACCGAAATGGCAGGACTGGGGGCGATATCCAGGGGTAAGGAGAGGGAGAGTGAGAGAGTGAGGGAGAGAGGGGGTGAAAGAGAGGATGTGTGAATGTGTGCTCATCGTGTGTATGTGTGTGTTGTGGCTGCGTGTGTGCGTGTGTGCGGGTGTGTTTGTTTTGTTTTGTTTTTGTAGGGAGGGGGTTTGGGGAAGTCAAGGGGTAAAAGAAGAAAGATTTCACTCAATTTCTCTAATTTAAAAAAAAATTGTTTAAGGTTTCTTTTTCTTCTAATGTTTGTATGTTTATGTTATTCATTGAAATTGTTTTAGTGATGATTAATTGTACTTCTGGTAATGTATAATTTCAGTGTGTCAAGCTTAATCATCTATTGTTCATTATAGGATCATATAAGTCATTGAAATATGTATGTTGTGATTTTTACTGTATTTCTGTTATGTAATTCAATGAAAATGATTTGAAAAAAAGGAAAAAATCATGTATTATTGAGTGAAATCAAAATAAAGATAATAGAAAGAAAAAAATGGTGGGGAGGGAGGGGGGTTAGTAGTGTGTTTGGTTGGATGGGGTCATTTGTTTTATGTTACAATTGATTTCATTTTTGTTTTCATCAATCGTACAATTTGTTATGAAAATGTTTTGAAATTATGTTAAGACAAAACAATTGTATTTTATTTCTAAAAGTGATTTGTATTGTTTGGAATCAATAAAAAAAAACTATTGAAAAAAAAAAAAATGTCCCTCTCTCTTTCTCTTTCAACCCCCCCTCCCATCTCTCTCTCTCTCTCTGCTGGTCTCTGTCTCTGTCTGTCTCTCTCCATTTCTCTTTTTTGTATTTGAAACACCCTCCATTTTTTTTTAATGAATCAAAATTATACAAACACGTAGTCTACAATTACCTTCTTCATTTGTTTCCTTTTATGTCTCTGTCTCTGTCTCTTTATTCTCGTTCTCTCAATCTCCTAATCTCTTTGGGTTGTATTTTCGAAAGCGGACTAACTTTAGTCCATGGTTTAATCCTCCGACTAAGTATGGAATGCCAACTGTCCATATGAATATATTTTTGAATAATTTGATATGTCCCTAAAATTACCATGATAACATAATTATTTCATAGTTATATTGTTGTAATTAACTATATTATTACAAAATATTTCTTTAATGAAAACATTTTATTTTAATTTAGTAACAGATCAAATTATTCAGAAACATATTCATATGGACATTTGGCATTCAATACTTAGTCGGAGGATATATGGACTAAAGTTAGTCCGCTTTCGAGAATGCCACCCTTTAATTTTGACTTCTATCTCCATGCATCCACACAAGTAAGAGGGGTGAGGAGAAAATGTACTAAAAGCAGAAGAAAGATTTCCATGAACAAGCGCAAAGCGAAAAAATAGGCCCTTTATATCTGTTGATATATAGGGCATCGAACCTATTTATTATATATGTCATTCTGCTTTTGGACGCGTGTGAAATTGTCGATCTTAGAACTCTTTTCTTCTAGAAACATCATCTTTACCAACGATTTATTTATAGCACCTCCTCGTCATGTGAACATTATCATTTATCACGCTTATATACACAATCAAAGTGATGAAGGGCTGAATTTACTTTTCTGTATGATGTCTGAGAAATACGTAGTAACACAAAAATGTAACACTAGTCTACCTGCTCGTAATATCATCGCCATATTTGGGTTCAAAGTGACGTACATTGGGAAAACATTGCAAGGGAGACAGAAAGGGGAGAGGCCCAATCCTGATGGGGTTATAAGCATATTCTCATAACGGAAGACTGAAAAGGCCTTTGATAAGTAACATAATTATACCATCTATAAATGCGAGCTCGTCGCTTTAAATTAGGCGCACGTTTAATGATGAGAGGAAAAGGGGGCACTTATCGAAAGGGATAAGACACTTATTAGAAAAGAAAAGGAGCACGTGTCAAAGTACAAAGGGTAATTATCAGAGGTGAAAATGAGGCACTTCTTACACCTGAAAAGAGGCATTCACCAGGGATGAAAAGAGGCACTCACGAGAATGGGAAATGGGCATTAGTCGACGGAAAAGGGGCACCCATCAGATTTTAATAGGAGCATTCATGAAGAGGGGAAGGGGCTCTTTGTTTAAATGGGGGCACTTATCATTAGGAATGGGGCACATGTGAAAATAAAAGGTGCGCTTATCCGAGTTAAAAATGTGTAGTTATTAAAGGGGAAAGGGGTACTTCTTACAAAGGAAAAGGGGAACTTGTCAAAGTAAAAGGGGCACCTCTCAGATTTGAGTAGGGCAATTATCAGAGTTGAAGGGGGCACTTATCAAAAGTGTAAAGGGGCATTTCTCGTACCTGAAAAGGGGCACTTACTAGAGATTAAAAAGGGAATTTATGAGAATGGAAAATGGACACTTATCGCAGAGAAAAATGGGAACTTGTCGAAGGAAAAGGGGCATGCGTTAAAATAAAAGGGGCACTTATCAGAGGTGAAAAGGGGAAGGGCACTTTTACAAAGTAATAGGGGCACTGGTCAAAGTAAAAGGGGCACTTGTAAAAAGTGGGCACTGTGCCCCCCTGCCCTCCCCCGGGAGCGCCGCCTCTGTCAATGGCAAATTTATGGGGCACGTCAGACAAGCGCTCTTTTAGAATACAATCTGGCACGTATATCAAGTACACACACACTAATATGCTCCATAATTGTGTTCTTATACCCCTTTCAAATTCCAATTTTAAACAGGCACCTGTGAGAATTGTTTCTTTTTGCTTGTCACAGTCTTTCTTAGTTGTATTGCATATCAAAAAGGAACTAACATGCTGTGTGTGTATACTTGCGGTGCAGAATGATACAAAGATGACAAATTTTGATACGAGATATGCGAAATAGGAACTATAAGTTTGGGATAAAAAACTCTATTGTTCACTCGAAGAAGAAGAAAGAGGAGGAAGAAGAAGAAGAAGAAGAAAGAGGAGGAAGAAGAAGAAGAAGAAGAAAGAGGAGGAAGAAGAAGAAGAAGAAGAAGAAGAAGAAGAAGAAGAAGAAGAAGAAGAAGAAGAAGAAGAAGAAGAAGAAGCAGAAGAAGGAGAAGCAGAAGCAGAAGAAGAAGAAGAAGAAGAAGAAGAAGAAGAAGAAGAAGAAGGAGGAGGAGGAGGAGGAAGAGGAGGAGGAGGAGGAGGAGGAGGAGGAGGAGGAGGAGGAGGAGAAGAAGAAGAGGATAAAAAAGATGATGATGATGAAGAAAAAGAAAAATAAGAGGATAAAAAGATGAAAAAAATGAAGAAGAAGAAGGAGAAGATAATGAAGAATATGAAAGAAAAAAAGAAGTATAGGAAAATTAAGAAGAAAACGAAAAAATAAGTCGAAGAAGATTAGGAAGAAGAAGAAAGCGGGAGAGAGCGATATATATTATATATATAGAGAGAGAGAAAGAATACCGATATGTCAATTCATTAACGAACAGAATTTGTAAAGAAATATAATTATTGCTTGTTAATCAGCTTGATTTAAGTAAGGGTTGATTAAGATTAATATTTCTCGGTAATGTACAAATAATATTTATATATATAAATCTCGATGTGAAAGGCTAATGAACCGATGATACCGTCATGATGTTCACATGGGCATTTATGGTGTTACACACCAAGGCGACATTCAAAGTTCAGTCGTTGTCAAACAATTTTTTCATTGATATCATTATGCTTGTCATTCATATTAACGACGCCGTTTGCTAGGTGTCAGCTAATTGAGTTAACTAAAGACCAATGGACTTGAGAACATGTATTGTGTAGTTTCAAAGCCAATACAAAAAAAAATATTTAAAGAGAATTAGAAGTTACGTGTACAGAAAGGTCGTTGTTATGGCAGACCAGACATAGTAGTTGCTATTTTTTTAAATTTATTTGAATAAGGGTTTTCTTCGACAACTTCAAAATATTCTCTATTTTGAAAACGCATTCCTATCTATAAAATACACAGTAAAAACTAATTCAAATGTGAGAAATATCAGAATTACAGAAGGTAAGCCATTTAACAATTTGTTTATCCGTAGCCCAATGAAAGATAGAAAAGATAGAAAAATGAAAGATAGAGAATAAGAATTAGGGAAACATTATAATTTAAACCATTCACAGATGTTTTTCCCCATGTCTTTTGTTTCTAAAACGGTTTTGAGTGCTGTATATTTGCCTATAATTGTATGTACATGAACCTCTAAATCCATTTTACGATTTTGATCCATTGCTTATTTTGATTATCTTATATTCTCTCTCTCTCTCTCACATAAGCATAAACTCTCCCCTCTGTCTCTTACCCTCTCCTCTGACAAACACACACACACACACACACACACACACACACACTCTCTCTCTTTGTGTTTCTCTTTTCCCCCTCAAATTTTCCATCAGCTCCACATATCATTCAGCAAATTTTGCTGCTTGAATCTTATCTGTATCAACCCCAATCTTTCCTGAATTCAAACTTTTTTTCCTCTGAATCTTTACTCATGATTAAATGTATATTAGTCAGATTCTTGTTTATTTGATATCATGCAACAACATAGTTAGTCACTGAAGAAGTTCAGCTAACTGATGATGTAACATTGAGATATAGTTCTTTCTTCACAATCAGTCAAAATCCCACCAAAACAGGTATTTTTGTTATACTGCTTGTGAGGAAAGAAAGACTTCTCAAGATAGTGCTTATGGTGATACTAATTATGAGAATATATATATGATCCTCATGACTAGAAGTACCCTTGTTTGAGAACCCTTTACCCGTTCACGATACTCAAATCAAGCACATCCTGTTACACAATGGTATAGAAATAAGAATAGAAGTTTATATAAGAATTAAGAATTATATGTATTCACAAACTGTCGATAACAATTTCTACAAACACATTCAGAAAACATTTGCATTTTCTTAAAAAGTAAACAACAATTAAATTGCAATTGGCATATATGAATTCTTAGGATAGAAGCATGAAAACATATTTCAACTGCATGAAATCAAGATTCCTATTTCTTTAAATCATTATGAACACAAGTTTTGAAACTGATAAACTGCACTTACAATATGGAAAATGTCAAAATCCTAAAAATTTAAAGCAAATATTTAAAATGCTAAATTTGGGGAAGTGTAGTTCTTCACATAAGCTCATGATTTAGAGGACACGGAACTCTGTTAATCTATGAAAACTTATAAAACCTTAATAAGTATTCACAAAATGTGGGAGTTAATAGGAGCATAACACTCAGCCACAATGTCATTTTGTTAACACTTTACACTTTGCAGGTCAAAATAATTCTTATTCCCATACAAATGATGTAATAATATGAAAATACATGGATTTTAAGGATAATATGAAGGTACATGTAGATGTATGCAATATAACTTTCAGAAATTATAACTACTCAAGGAATCCCATGTTCGAGCCTTCAAGGCTAAATTAGGACAATGCCTGCCTCAAAGTAGGCTTACATGTATGTTATCACATCACAATACGGTAGATGGAAAACTTAATCTACCTTCATCAGCATCTTTGGAAGCAGAAAACTAAGGAGTTAAGAGTGCAGCACTTACAATATTTGTGACATGGGCTTACTTCAAAATTATACATGAAACCTACGTTTATACATGTCCTACTCAAACAGTGGAATAATCCTGAATGACTTTTTTGGTTGGCATACCCTCTTGTCTTTCTTTCTATGAGTGAGGTATCTTGGAAACCTAGTATGTGAATTACAACCTTACAACTGTTTGGTAGTCAAATCACAAGTTTACAAGCAAATGCGTTTTCATGAAAACGTTATCAAAACATTTAAAACTAATCATTATCTAATAGCTTATCTAATACTTTCCAACCGTCCTCCAATGTGAACCAAAGTATTCTCTGTGATGGCTCAAATGGAATTGCTAACCATAAATTGACTCTCATTACAAACATAATCAAGGCACTCAGTAAGCAAACAGTTCTGTATGATATCTTTATGAATACCAATACATATCTTTGTTACAGGTTCTTCACTACACTCATGCGATCTGTGCTATGTCATGTAAACAATCTGCTACCTTCTAAATCTCATGAAATGGTTTACGCTTTCTGAGTATCGGTATATGGAGCTAGACGATCATCTTAGTATCCCTTTCAATCTGTGAGGCGTACTCAAAGACATTCCTATTGTAATAACAGATTGTATCAACAAACTGATAGCCACATCTGACTGATGATGTATTTGACATATTTCTGTTTGATTTCAGTGGATGGTTACTTTAAAAAAAATGTATTGTGTATAGATTAAGATATTACAAAACTTAATGTAAAAGAAGGATATGTCATTGACTTAAAATCACTATATTTTGTACATGCAATCCCAATCAGGTGAAGAAAACCAGCATCCAAAGAATACTTGTTGAAGTCATCATCCTTTTGTCTATATGTCTCCAAACATTACCATACAAAAGTGTCACAGACAACAAAAGTCAATGTTGCATCTCAGAGAGTTCAAAGGAAAAAATTATCTGAAATCTTTGAAGTTCTATCATATGGCAGCTCTATAAAATCCACTGTTTATCAAGCCACTGCTGTCTCTTAAAGAAGATGCTGACAAAGACGAACACAACTTTTCATTTTCTGATATTTGCGTATCTCACATGCTCTCCATCTGGAATTTCTTCATTTAACTTCTTCATTCTGCTCTTGCTCTTCAAGATCTCATACCGATTCTTGTCTACACTGATCTTGGCATAGGCAAATGAGGAAACTCCTACCACCATGATGCCAACCCTGTGGGTGAAATTAAACAATAAGTTG
Organism: Mesocentrotus franciscanus; assembly: GCA_037976565.1. Classification (NCBI taxonomy): domain Eukaryota; kingdom Metazoa; phylum Echinodermata; class Echinoidea; order Camarodonta; family Strongylocentrotidae; genus Mesocentrotus; species Mesocentrotus franciscanus. The sequence goes on along the minus strand of CP137668.1, from coordinate 36,703,021 downwards.
AACACAATTTTTTTAAATAATTTTTTTAAATTTTTGTTTGTTTGTTTACAAAATACATATTGTAATAGCAGTTTTTTTTAATTTATGAAAAGAACATATATATTGTTCTACAATATAGACTGGCAATGTAAACTATGTGGGAACATATAATCAGACTATCATACAAATTGCCCTTCCCCTCCCCCCTTTCGGCCCCAATTAAAAAAAAAATTAAAAGAAAGTATATGGCCCTGGGTCAGCTCAGTCATCCATACGTCATCCAGCAAGACTAGCGGCAAAAGGGCAAATTACCATCTGCAAACTAGCGATATGTAGTCTACATGAAAATATAACATTAATCACACCAGCAACACATATTAGTGGTCAATGCCAGAGCCTAATCCACTCCTACAAGTACAATGTCAATGCATGAAGTCCAACTCAACTAAAAACGGTAGATCTATCACTCCAGCAAAGCATAGAGTCAAATCAATGCTAATGCATATTGACCTCTAGCGCCGCACTATTTGTTAATAGGCAGCATTTTCACACGTGAATAGTCAATACACTTATAACACATAAATGCACACAATCATGCCGATGCGGCTGTAAGCAAGTTTGACAGTAGACTCACGATTTTAATTTTTAAATTATTCTTTATAACATTGGTAAGTTGAAAAAATTGTATTTTACTGCTATTTAGGTGTCATCAATTGTCACTAAAGTACCGATTTTGAGTGAAATCAGTGGAGTTTTGTACAGTAGTGTGTGAAATGTTGAGAATCAATAGAACAGGTTTAATACACAGCCACAGGGTTATGGTGCTCAGCTTACTGAAAAAAAATTCACGTCAAATATTCACGTCTGCGTGTCCCTTTTGGGAGACACAAACGTGAATATTTGACGCAGATTTTCCAGCAGATTTTCACGTCTGCGTGTCCCTTCAGGGCCATTGAGTACAGACAAATGAAAAAAATTACTAAACAAAGGTATACGTCAATTTTGTTGATTTTCACGTCTTGGACGTAAAAGACAAAAAGTTTGCTGCATAGGTAGACTATACGTCAAATCTTTTTATTTTCATGTCTTGGACGTAAAAAACAAAAAATGTGTTGCATAGGTATAGACCTACGTCAAATTTTTGATTTTCAGGTCTTCGACGTAAAAAACGAAAAATTTGTTGCATAGGTATAGATCTACGTCAAATTTTTGCGTTTGCGTGTACCTTAGGAGCCACCTTAGCATAAAGAGCTAAAATATGTAGACTTCAGCAGTGCTGAAAACTTTATTATACAAGTCAAGATTACAAAGAAAGAAAGCACACCATCACTACCACTCTAGACTCTACACTGCACAGCACAGGCCACAATACATGGGGCTCACAATAAATTGTTCTAACTTCTACACTACAGTGCGACGCGCGACTCACCAACTCAGCATGATCTTGGCTGATTTACTAAGAACCATAGCTACTCTCTTGTTGCACAATAGTAACACCAGCAAAATATCATAAAAACAATGAACTACTTATTAGTATGAAGTATATTTTGTGCTCGTTTCGGTAGGAAACTTATTCCCAATGCATTGACATTACACAATCACAACTTCCGGTTTAAAGAGCATCATGAACGCCGTAGCAGACGACATTTATATTTAATCCAGATTATCCTTAGCTTCGGAGCTGAGGTGGGAAAGTTTTAGTAATCGGAAGAGGAAATCAATAAATTTTCTATAATTGTAACATGTTTACTTTGGGGCCAGGTGTTTTACGATAGTTTAGAAATACTACGTATTTACTATAAAAAATAAAACTGTACACTTTAATTCCCAGAATGCAGTTTACATGAGTAAACTGAAACAAACACTCTTTTCAAAGTTCAAATTGAAATGACCTACGGTGTTTACTATAGTACAAAGCAAAAATAAAAAATACGACAAACAATTACATAAATATTATGTACAAATAATCAGCGTCGGATACCCGGTAACTTATGTTTCTATATAGCTATTATTAATTTTTCCAATCTATCATAGGAAAGGCCTAAACGTTAATTTGACCGTGTAAAATGCTGATTTTCAGCATAATTTGCACATCGGAATGGCATCTGCTGGAGCCTTCCGTCATCGACTGCAGACGGTTGATGACAGTGGCTAGTTTTTCCTCCTCCATACATGAGCTTTTAAATATTTGTAAATAAACTGTATTATGATGTAAATAGCACTCGAATGGTCGTAAATTGCGGTTATTAACTCACACACACGCACATAGTTTGCAAGAAAAAGGAGGCAGACTTAATATAAGAAGAAGAAGAAGAAGAAGAAGAAGAAGAAGAAGAAGAAGAAGAAGAAGAAGAAGAAGAAGAAGAAGAAGAAGAAGAAGAAGAAGAAGAAGAAGAAGAAGCTTAGAAGAAGAAGAAGAAGAAGAAGAAGAAGAAGAAGAAGAAGAAGATCGAAGAAGAAGAAGAAGAAGAAGAAGAAGAAGAAGAAGAAGAAGAAGAAGAAGAAGAAGAAGAAGAAGAAGAAGAAGAAGAATTAGAAGAAGCCAAAGAAGGAGAAGAAGAAGAAGAAGAAGAAGATCATCAGTCAAGGCTTCAGGGTTAGGTCTACAGTGAAATCATGTACGTGTCACTTTAGCGTAGTTGAAAATGAAAATGACCCACTATTTTGCATATTTTCAAGAACATCTTCAGAAAATAATACATGAACCACTTTTTTTTGCATAAAACCATGTACGAACCGGCTCTAAAATATAATTCTATTTTTGGCTAAAAGTCGAGTACACTACATGCACAAAAAGTATTTTTGGACCAAGTTTTTGAGAAAAAACCATGTAGGCCTATATACATACATTTAAAGCCGGGAAAATATAACCTTTTTTTCTCGAAACTTGTTTTTCATAGAAAGATTAACTTCGATCTTTTCTCAAATTTAAAAAATCGTTGTAATGTGTGCAAATATCCCCCAAATTACCCCTTTTTACACGAAATTCTAACTCCTGCATGCGTACACAAAATCAAACTGAAGTGATGGTAAAAAATTTGTGATGAAACAAATCCATCTAACTTCTAGGTGAAGGTACACATTCAATATAGATAATTATAAGTGTGATAGGGTTCAGACATATTTCCTCCAAATGTCAGATTTGGTCCCCTGGATATAGCACTTCGATTTTTTGAAGGAAAAAAGAAAGAAAAAAAAAGAAAGAAGACTTTTTTATCTTAATATATACCATACAATAAATTTTGAGTTATCCGGGCGCAAGTTTCAGGGATAAGTTTGCGACACAGTCGCAAATTCGCATGGGATTTCGCTTTTTACCGCTCCAATAAAAATCTCTACAGACTACAGAATAACAATTGGTGAGCTGAATCACAATTTTCTCTAATATGTCATATTTTATCAACGCAATCGGCTTGTATTACCAATTGTAGTGGATTACTAATCTTTAAATTAATTACTATTGGCTATTGCCCCATGTGTTTATTTTTGTGCTAGTTCGGATTGTCTGAGACTGAAGCGCCCATGCATGCGCAAGCACATGCACATGCACACCTAGCACCTCGCGTGCTAAAGCCTTTGCAATTGCCTTTACCGCTTTGATCAAGCCAGCGCGCAGCGCAGCGCAGCGGCTCTACCTCCGAGGACTTAACTAGGGCAGGGAAAGGGTGTGTGGCAGGTGTGCTTCCACACAGTCAGATAATCTATGAAGTAGACGAGTCTAGATCAACAATAACAAAAAATGCAAACAAGCAAACAAATGACAAAACAAAACAACACTCAACAGAAACAACATAACAACAAAGTTCAAACATCAGTGAAAGACAACAAACAAACAAACAAGACACAAACACAAATGAACAAAGGCAAAGCAAAAGTAAGAACAAAACAAAAACTAGAAAAACAGTCTAGACTCTAGTAATAGTTAGACCGAAAATTTCTGTCTCTTTCGTTCATTAGCCTCTGATTTGGGTAGGGTTGGCTCCTCTCTTTAGAGACAGAAGCCGACCATAGGCGCTCCTAACGAACGAAAGAGACAGAAATCTTCGGTCTAAGTAATAGTATGAGATTTGAGAGGTGCACGTGCACGGCACGCCGCCGATTTGGGAGACTCATGTGTGTATTGGGTTTTTACAGACGTGTATCAATCAGATATGATTATTTACGTATGGGGACCGACCTTTAACGTCGCCATCCGAAAGACGTGACTCAGTTTCGAACCTGCGTCCTTGGCTGAATCAGTTCGTAACTTCCACTGTTAGCTGGATTACAGGCGCACCTGACTCTCTCATATTGAGTCATATTTATGAGAGACTGTCTCCCATAATGCCATATTGGAGATTCATCATCTAGCTTACAAAAAGTAAAAAGAACAAGAAACAACACCAACAAAAAGGATTTTTTTCTTTGTCTCTCCATGGTCATGTCAGGAGCCCATTGCCATTGTTTTGTGTGTGTGAATCATACTAAAGCTGTAATGAAAAAAAAAGTAGATGATGAAGTGGGCGGACAAAAGGGGTAATTTTCCATGAGGAAACTGCTCATCATATTTTAAAAATATATTTTGAGCCAAGATAATCGATTTAGTGCAAATGTTAATAAAAGAAATTAGTATCCTTAAAGTGACTCGGTAACATTGTTGAAGGTTGATGAAAAAAAAACTGTAATTTTTGTATGAAATGTTACTTATTATATTCCTTCTACTGTAGGCCTACTAACCCTCTAGCATCAAAAAATCCTGAAAAAAAGGCGTCACTGGTCAACACCTTCTAACAGTAAATTCTCCCAACCATTTTTGAATTTTTCCAACCGTTTTTCCATGAAAATAAGACACAAGACAGGATTTAAAAAATCTTTCAACGCTTAAATGTCTTGAATGTCTTGAATGATATATAGAGCCAAATTATAGCTTTGTTACGATAATACGATTTACATTCACCTAAAATGTAATTAAATTATAATAATATAGTTGAAAAATTAAGAAATCGATCAGATCAGTTTTTCCCAATTTGTATCATTAATAATGGTCTGTTTTCACTCAAACTTTCATATTATCTTTAATTTTACATCTACTGTAGTATTGAATTCACTACCTTAGCACCATTTTCTCTCATCTGAATAATGTTACCAAGTCCCTTTAATGCCATAATGGGAGACTGTCTCCCAAATAGGGTACCAAAAGTCTCCGCCATTGGAAACAGTCTCCCAAATAGGAAATAGCCTCCAGAGTCTAATAGCCTCCAGAGTCTAATATTGGCCATGTCCCTCTACTGAAAAACAAAACCTGGAATGTTTAAAGGGCAATCCAACCCTTGTAATAAGTTGATTTTTATGAAAGCAGAAAAACAACAGAAACAGAATGGCAAGAGTTTGAAATGAATCGGACCAATAATAAGGAAGTTATGAATGTTTGAAATACAAGATCACTAAGTCTATGCGAATCTCAAATTGGTAGTTTGGTCAGCGGATTGTGATGGAGGACGTGGATAACTCTCCCATTTGCCATGTACAAAAATATCACTAATTTCTGCTTTTCTCGTAAGTTCCTTCTTGCACGGGGCACTACTCAAAATATATTATAGATAGCATGTTATTATAGGTCCTGTAGAAAGAATAGACCCTCCTGAGCCATGATTTTTGAAATATTTAAATTTTAGTCATTTTATATGTTGGAACAGTTGGGAAAGTAGTCCGGCACTACATCACATTGACATTACCGCATCAGCCAATTTGAAGAGCCCATACTTATAGTCATTACGACTTTCAATAATTCATAACTTTCTTATATTTAGTCAGATTTAATAGAACTTTCATCAGTTTGCTTCTCTGATTTTTCTGCTTTCTTTTAGAGTAGTTTTCTATTTGGGTTGGATTTCCCTTTAATTCACTGTCCAATACTTGCCTGAGAATGCAGTTTATTTCATGGCTAAAATTCTTCAAAATCAAAATGAATGATTAAGATTAAATTTAACTTGACATGAAATTCACTTAAAAGTATTTTAGAGCAGTCTGGCTTTGTCTTCTGTTCATTCTTGTCAGAGCTGTACAAGATGGATCCAAACGGAAACCAGGGGCAGGATTCTGATCCAGATGAAGGAATTGAGCTCTACGATGATGATAATGACATGCCTGCAGGTAACTTCATATAGTTGTGTTGCATACATGTTCTACAGACTGTTTAGAAGTTATATACATGTCTATTTTAGTGTCTGCCTAATGTCCTTAGATTTGAACTTCAACAACTCTTGTTTATTAGAAGCTCAGGTTGAACATAGCCGACTAATATTTTTACAGTATAACTTAACCGCTAAAGGGCGGCCAACAACACATAATGGCGCTAGTTAAAACTACAAGATGCAGAAAATTTTAATTTCATTGAATTGGTTTGTTTTTAGTGATGTAACATGCATGCATTGGACAGGCTTACATGTTTAGTCTGTCTATATTAATAGTTATTTGGCATTATTTTCATATAGGATTAACCTGTTGAGTACCAAACTTTCTGATTGTCCAAGGCTTAATTACAGCTCCTGTAATCAGCGGGTTAAAAAGAGATAAAACAACCTTACATTTAGGGTGCTGCTTCAAACTATATTAAATTTAAGCTACATGTATATATTGAAGGTACTGCTTTGGAGTAAAAGAGTATCAAAATTTCAAAATTTGTCAGATTGTTCTTAGGGTGTTATTTTCATACAGTATTACAAATGTGATCTTAAAATAATGCCATCTCAGACAATGCTACCAACAGAAATTATTTTAAGATTTACAGAAAACTTGTTATTAACTATTCTCTGTACTCATAATCCTGTTTATAGATGACATAGTCAATGATATGGGTGATATGGATTTCTATGATTACGACGAGGTGGATGAGGAGGCAGATGATGACGAAGGGAGAGGAATAGATGAAGAAGGAGCCATGGCAGCTGCAGCTCCCAGGGATGATGCTGTCACTCGCTTTGAGACCCATTCTGGTGAGAAAGTACAAATGCTTATTAAACAAATTATCTCTTCTGACTGTAGAAAGGAAATTGGGATGAAAAGTTAAATATGGTCATACAGTGTATATCATTATACTTGTATCAAAAGATGATGTATCCGATATTCTGATGATCTGTCAATTAGTTCTTTTGATTTGTTCTTATATTCCACTAGATGAGATAAAGATTTCCTCAGAATCTTAGAAAGAAATCCAATTAATTGTTTTCTTTTAGAGAGAGAGAGAGAAAGAGAGCACCTTCGAATGTATAAAGAATGTTTAAGCAATTATATAGTAGGACATTAGATGTTACTGTATGTTGTGCATAAACAGGCTGGTTATCCAGACAGATCATTTTGAAACAGTAAATGTAACAAGATTAAATGTACTATTTTGTGAATCTTTCAAAAGGTATGTTGAGTTGTTGACAATATTATAGATGGAAAATATTAATGGTAGTTCATGCTACTTTGTGCTTATTTTCTGTATAATCAAGGGCATATGTGAAAACTGTGTTTTTGGTAGGGGTCTGAATATGCAACCCCATGATATGTACTTGTGTACTCATTGATTTATGGTGTACTTATTTATCACTTATTGTTAATTTTTTCTTTTCTTATTAGGTGCTGTGTTCTGCTGTGACATCCATCCTGCTGGTGGATGTTTGGCTGTCACTGGAGGGGAGGATGACAAGGCCTATATCTGGAATACAACGACAGGAGAGTCAGTTTTAGAATGCACAGGTGAGACTAGATCTCCCAACTATCAAATTCTTTCCAATAACTTTTAAGAGTCATTTTGGCAAAACTATTGTATGATATATCCTCTGGAGACTCTTGTAATTCCTGACTTCTACCCAACATTATACCTGACCTTGTCTTGTTTGTGCAAGATGCAATTGTTGCTATGTCTGCAATATTTTTAAGTAGACACATACTACAAACTTTTATTGGGCATGATATAGAACATATCAAATTTTCACTTAAGATAATCCTATGCAATGCCCTATCACTTCCACACCCTCTCTATAGCAGAATTTTGTAGATGCTTCCTATTCAATATGTATCAACATTTTATTTACATCTAATGAGAAGTTTATGTGGCAAACCTACCTACCACAACCATTTGGATGATTTGGTATTTCCTTTGTTTTTCTTCATAGGGCACAACGACTCTGTGACCTGTGTTTGTTTCAGCTATGATGGAGAACTGGTTGCTACAGGTGACATGAGTGGTGTTATTAAAGTGTGGAAGCTAGCAGACAAGGATGAGATCTGGACTTATGAATGCTCAGATTTAGAGGTTTGTTTGACATCCATCTTAATCAGAGAGAAAGCTATCAACAGTATATCTTTATAACAATATGAAGAAGAAAAAATTGTAATTCATCTCCACTTCCAAAACTGTTTGATATATCAAGAATTCAATGACTTTGATGAGTTTTAGTATTAACAATATTTTGATAATATTTTTGATTTATATACCGGTAGTATCTGATACATCCATGATGTCTTTAAGTGCGTTTAATGAATTAACCTTATACATGAATTGAATACAAGGATTAAATGAGCACTGCAAAGTACTTCCATCAACACATTGTAACTTTTGTTAAGGAATACCTTCTCTTCATAATTTCCATGCAGTGGTTGACGTGGCACACTGGTGCCAACATTCTACTTGGTGGTACTGTAGAGGGCAGTGTTTGGATGTGGAAGATACCATCTGGTGACTGCAAAATGATGCAAGGACATGGATGTCATCTGACGTGTGGAAAGATCTTCCCAGATGGTACATTAACTTTCAATATGCCAACTAGTATTTAAGAAGAATGAACTTTTACTCTTTATGAAGTACATTGTATATATTTTTATCATACTGATTATACCATTGACTGAATGACTTGTAAATTTTTTACTCCCCAGGTAAATTACTTCCCCACCATCACAACAAGTAGTATGGTGAGGATCATTCATTAGGGTGTACTCTTATACATATTATATTTTTGCTGGGTATAGATAGGCAAATACTTTGTGGGGTTCATGAAAGAGGCCTTCTTTATAAGGGAAGAATTGTATCCACTTCTGAATTAGACATCTAAATAGTGAGAATATTATTAGCAACTTAAAAAAAAACATTTGAAAGCTCCTGTTTTTGTTTTTGTTTTCACCTGGAAATGTATAGGTAACTATCAGTAGTGAATTCATCTCTTGATCTATATATTGCTGTAATGATAGATTTCAAGCTTATTCTATGACTTGTTATCCTTTTATTGTAAATTCCTCCATATTGCCCTTTTTTCCTCTTTTCCTTTCTTGTTCATTTTCTTCTCTTTTGTCTGTTTCTATATTTCAGGAAAGAGATGTTGTGTAGGGTACAAAGATGGATCTGTCAAGGTGTGGGATTTGAAACAAACTAACGCGGTATTTCATTTCAAAGGTAAGAATGCGATGATTAATTTAAATAGTTGTACAAGCCTCTGCATGACTCAAACTTTAGCAAATTGCATATCTTTTCTATTTGTGTAATATCTAAGTATATCTCTATAGACTGACTGGCTTGAATGAATGAAAGATTTTATGACCACAATTTTATCATAATATTGAAAATGATATATAATTCTATGTAACAGAACATTTTATATATGCATTATTTAATTGAATTCTTTATTATTGGGAAGTAATAAAACAAGTATCCACCAGCACTAGACATTTTACAAAATAAGTCATCATTTTTTGAAATCTTTAAATATAGTTTTGCATGAAACTGTCAAACCTACTTTGTTTACCAATTTGCTGTGCATAATTCAAGAACAAGACAAGATATTTTGGCATGTGTCTGTGAAGGAAATGTTTAATAATTATCTTGTTTCAATCATCACACTGGATTTTATCAATTCATCTCACTTTCTTATATAGATGGTAACGGACATCAGGGAGATGTGACAACATTAGACTGTCACCATGACAACATCGTAGCTTTGTCAGGTTCAGTGGATGGCACAGCCAAGCTACTCAGTAGTAACACAGGAAAGGTAAGTAGACAGAAATGAGTTTATTCCATTAATCAGCAGATTTCGCTTGATTTTTATTTACTTTTTGTCGAACAAGCAAAAAATGTGTAAATTCTACATTTTTAGAAATGTGGATTTTACAGCTTTTATCTGACTATGTCTACTCTACACATTTTCCTGAAGTTATAGTATGATGCCTTATAAAGAAACATAAACATATGTAAATACATGAAAACATTTGAGTTTAGGGAAAGTATAATTGGCTATTTTATTCTTGTTGTGTGAAAAAAAAAAATCAATGTAGGTTCTTGGGCTGCTTTCTTTGCTTGTATAACGCTATCGCCTTAAAGACACTTTTTGTTCCAGATATGTAATGATATGCTATATTCACTTCATTTTGTTTGATTTTGAATTACAGGTTTTGGCCACATTTTCTGGTGGTGCAATCAAAGAAGACATTGGAGAAACAAACTCGGTGGAATCAGTCGGCTTTTCACCCAGGTAAATCATCCTTGACTATTTAGGTGGGGAGAACTTTTGGAATGTGTCCTGTCGAACAAGAGGATCAAGTTAGAAAGAACTTGACAGCATTTGTTTACTCTATGGAGTACTAGGCAGCTGATTTAGAAGTAGCATGTTGTTTCAACATACATTTTGTGTGTATAAGTAATAATAATTAATAATAATAATATTAAAGTTTGATATTTGTCCCCTTACCCTGATGAATTCATGGAGCAAGAATATCAGTGTGTCATGAATTAATCTACAACAAATATATGAAGTGAATCTGTACTGTGTGGTTTCTGATCATACGATACTGTAAGGCCCACATTCATATAAATTTTGAGCCTAGCATGTACACATGTATGCACTGTACTCTACAAGTACAGCGAAACCTGTCTATAACGACCGCTCAAGGGAGACAAGAAAAGTGGTCTTTATAGGCAGGTGGTCTTTATGTACAGGTTCCTTTAGTACATGTTTCAATGAGACACCATTTTCAAGGGAAACAAAACATGTGGTCTTTCTATACAGGAGGTCGTTACAGCAGGTTTGACTGTATTAGTACTACTGCCATATCTTGGTGTACTACTTATTATGTACCGCTACGACTTCATACACGACTTGTATATTTTGTTGTTTCCTTGTTATTACAGTCAGCCCCTTGCTGCCTTGGGCTCCCTGAATGGCATGCTGAGTATCTGGGATATCCCTACACAGAAGCAAAGACATCAGTGTGACCATGGGGTAAGGATTTGAATTGGCATTTTAACACATTGACTACTGGATTCTCTACTTCTCTTAGACTTGATACAACAACCACTCGGGTCCCTGTGGCGATGGTTTAATACGTTGTGCATTAAAGAAATGATGTGAACTATATATCTTCTCTTGGCACGCAAATGAGGGGCAGGAGCCTAGAGACATGGATATGATTTAAGCTATGTATGTTCAAACAATTTTCATTCAGTTCACAGACCCTGTTCTGGCTCAAAGAGTTTGTCAGGACACTGGCATTCATTGTTGTAGCTGTTGGCTAGGTAACAAAGACTGGCTGGTAATTAAGACTAGTGTTCAATGATCAAATAAGCCAGTCAGGCTTGTATGTATGTATTTTGTTTCCTTCAGTTCCTGTTCAATTTAGAGTTTATATTAATTCTCATGCTTTATTTTGATGAGTGCAAGACAAACAGTTTCAGTATGTCTTTGTTGGAAATTACTCTTTGATTTTGTGATACATGTACATGTAATTATCATTAAAAAAAGATACCATATACGCATGGGTGGCAAATCCAGCTCCAATAATTTGAGTGTTGAACATTTTGTTTGGATTCAGATTGGCTACAGTTTTCTTCCAAAAAACAGTAACAGATTCCTCCACTTTAATTTCATGGCATATATTTTATAGTGAATTTCAGTATTAAAAAAAAAAACTAATTGAAGACTGCATACAACCCTGTAAAGTTAATTCATTACAATCACTAAAAAAACGTTTGTTGCACAGATGGGGTTAAAAAGAGAGTATCTTTGGTATGATAAGTCATACAGATTATAATTATTTGTCTTTTCTCACTGTTTGCAATCTACTGTGAACTGTAATTCAAACCCAGACTTTCATTTTTATTACCATCTCCTTCCTAACCATACTTTACTGACATGCAGGCGGGTATCGTCAGACTAGCCTGGGATATCGAGAGTCCCATGATCTTCACAGCTGGTCTGGATGGAATGGTCAAGCTATGGGACAGCCGGTCATCAGAGAAGGTCGCATCGTGGGTTGGTCACCAAGGAGAGATCCTGGATCTTGCAATCAGCAGGTGAGTGCATATCTATTTACTTGATTTATCCAAAACATTTATTCCTCCCCCCTGCCATTGATCAGTCATTGCTTTTGAAAACAAGTTAGGCATGTACAACTTATTCCACAGGAATAAACTTCCACCCATTCATCTTTAGGTGACATGTGATACATAAAGTGTAGATGAAGACAAAATCATGTTCAAGGAATTTTTAGGAAGGAGTGATTCTCTGAGTCACAATCAAAATATGTGGAAACTAATGTATTTTTCAGTGAAAATTTAAAAAATACTCAGTAATTTTCTCCATTGTCTATATCTTCTCTTTTAAAAATTTTAAATATATGTTTTAACATGGCATAGATACTTTAGATAGATGTATTCATAATCTATATATCTTAACATTTGCCCCTCTTTTCCATCCTCTCTGTCACTCCTCTTCTACCAGGGATGGTAACACCATAGTAACCGCATCAGGAGATACATCAGCGAGAGTTTTCAAGGTCCAGCAACCGGACAGATAGAACCAGAATGAGACCCTTCATTCATTTTTTTTTCTTGTCTTTATAGAGTGGTGAAGTGTGACGTCAAAAATCTATTTTTGGAATTTCTCAATTTTTCTTCATTTTCGAAAGAGCATCAAAATAATGTCCAAATGTCGAAAACCAATTGAATAGGTTAAGTATTGGCTGAGATATGACCATCTGAATAAAAAGATTGCCTATGGGAACTCAGTGTTATATTGCTCTGGTTCATAACATTAGGAGCCAGAGCAATCTTTTTATTCAGATGGTCATATCGCAGCCAATACTTAACCTATTCAATTGGTTTTCAACATTTGGACATTATTTTTGATGCTCTTTCGGAAAATGAAGAAAAAATTGAGAAATTCCAAAAATAGATTTTTATGATGTCACAGCTTCGGTACTCTATTGTTGAAGACAGATAAAAGTATTTTATCGTGAACATATAAATGCTACCAGTATTTTTTATCATGTCTTGTCGTGCTGGGGCATTTGTATGTTAAGCTTTAAAAGCTTCAAAATGATCTATTTTACTACCTAGAAGCTACATTATGGTATATGTCATCTGTTTGGAAGAATTAATGCAGAACTTACTACAGTGTATTGCAAAGGTCAAGGAATTTTTTCGAAGATGTGCTCAAGATTGAATATAAAGATATAAATGGAGGTATGACATTTGCACAGCTTGGGAAGTTTTATGGATGAATTTTTTCAGTACAAAAATAAATATGTGTATTAAGATGGAGTAAACTGACTATCAAGTTTTTGGTACGACTGGAAGGACTGTGAATACAAAAGAAGACCTTGATGGAAGGGTTATTATTGGTCAAGCCAATGTTGGTATCTATACTGATGATACTTAGTCCACAAATGATCCATTGAATATGTACAAAATGCTGCACGCTGAATGTAAAAGTGATTATTGCCCAAGTGTAGGCTTGAGACCTGGGCCCCATTTCACAAAACTCGTCATCAGTGACAAATGACAGTTTCTGTTATAAGCTAGTGAAATGCTTGCTTCTGATTGGTTATCAGCAGATTTGTCACAGATTTTTGTCATTTGTCATTGAAAAAAGGCTTTGTGAAAAGGGTCCCTGGTGATGGTTACAGGTACATGTATCATAATGTGACAATCTTAGTGAGCAGATGCACATCCCAAACAACACAAACTCCACATGTACAATAGTATTAGTACATCATGATATGTATATCACTGTAAGGTTCACTGGTTAGTCATTCCAGAGTTCACAGTTTATTTATATTGGTCAGATAGAAGATTTGGATTTTATGCAGGAGAATTATGTATGTGTACATATAATCAAACTGCATTGTGTCAGGTTTTTAGGAAATATGGAGTGATACTGAAAGCCTTTCTAGACAAATGAAATTTTTGAGAATGTTAGTATTGATAGAGGTGTTCTTTAATAGTACTACACTTGATGCACACGTCTGTCGCATGTGCCACTTGTCAAACAGTAGATTGAGTTGGACATTTTTTCTGTATGCAGAGGTCATGGGTTCAAGCCCCGGCTCAGCACGTATGTCCTTGAGCAAGGAATCTTACCTTCAATGCTCCTCTCCATCCCGGTGATAAATGGGTATCCGTTAGATCACTGGTTGAGCATTTGTGCACGTAAAGACTTGTAATGCTCCCCATGGCTAGTGGAGTGGAGAGTGTGCACCGTTAAGTGCAGAATCAAAATTGATCCTAGTGACGGGGTAATATTACATTTAAGTATAATGTAAAAAAAAAAAATGATTACTACAAGAGACATACTACATGGACAGGTGATCCTTTTTTAACACAGCTGGATCCTTGACAAGTTGACTATGTCAACGTGACCTACACTGAGGCAGATAGTACTACTTTATTGACTGATTGATTGTTTCATTGATTAATTGATTGTTTGATTTCAGGAGGTACATTTACGGATGATTGATTATTCATGACATGAGAATTAAGAAATCTTCAGCTGTCTGTGAGAAGGCCATAAGAACTATGTACCCTCAAAGGCAGTCACAGTCTTCTTGTGGGCAGGTGTTGATATCATGTGCTCAGTGCAAGAAGGACATTAACTCATATATAATTTTACACAGGGTGAAGACCTTCAGGCTGTATGCAGACAGAATTATGGTTTACTCAGAGTTAGACTTAAAGCTAATCTTGAGCTCTGGTATAGGAATTGTATGTCGAGAGAACATAGCTATAATTCATTCTGGATTGTTTATCCTGCAGTAGATTGATTGCTTGAACCAGTAAAATAAAAAAACTCACAAAAAACTTGCTGGAAATCATCTTCAACAAAAACCACAACTCTCATTTGCACATAGTGACCCTTGTTAAGCACATGGTGTCGGGCCTACTTACCTTGATTTCCTTGTCTTTCCTTGTCTTTCTACGCTTATTACTCAGCCCCGATAAATTGTCTACCAAAATCGTTTGGCACATGTCATTTATTTGTAATCTTGAGCATTCAGTGTGAGTTTTGTTGGATTCTGTGAGAATTTATTTTCTATCATTACCAGAACTCAAGCTTATCTTTAATTGCTTATTCAAGAAATCCAATCATTGTTTTAAATCGAATCAGAACTCAGAAATCCTATTATAGCATATCAATACATCTTTTAAAACTTTTAATAACAGTTATAATTTCATGACTGGAAATTTGAAGCAAACTGATTGCTAAACAAATCTGATCATTATGAATCAGATCAACATTCTTCTTGATGGTTGATGAAATTGTTGTATTTCAGTACAACATGAAGTTTAATCGAGTCTCCATTATAGCATGTTGAAACTTTTATTGGTATGTTTGCAAGACTATACACTATATATGTGTTTTATCAAGACCCAAGCACATTGGCATGTTTAGAAAGTATGGCACCAGTGACTTGTACAGTACAGTGCAACTTATTAATATTCACTTTACCATTTTGATATATTGTCACATTTCATATGTATTTTACGACATTTTCAGTATTGAACAAGGAGTGGAAATAGAAGAAAGACTTATGAATAAAGCTGTTTTACAAGCATCACAGGTACAGGTACAGGTACATGAATTCTATTCAGATGTTTCTATTTTTAGGGGCATGTGATGGCACAGTATTTTTGCTGTATAACTTTGGCATATGGAATAGTGATGAAATGTTTTTATTCAACCGACACTTGGATAACCATGCATATTTCATGAGCTGATCTGACAACATAGGTCAGTTGATATTTGTTTTTTTAAACAAAAAGGCATATGAATTTCTTGAATCGTTTAGCTCTTTATCAGGGTAGCTTGGCTAAAGCTGGGCTTATAAAAGTATCTAGTGATTAGTATCCTTTCGGGAAAGGGTACTGCGTATATCCCATCATTGTATCTTGAATACCTGGTAAAAGATTTAACTTACACTTAGAAAAGTACCCTAAATCCACGTTTACTTCACCAGGAATGTGAGTGTCATGATGAACTAATTAACAGTATTCAATAAGTCCTATTCAGATCATTTTAAGTGTTCTTTTATGGCGCATCTGTTCAAAGAGACTTTTTAAGTAACCAGCATATTCCTTTGTTTCTCTCCAGGCCTAGGTGTTTCTTTGTGAGAACTCTTTACAAAGGGACTCTGAAGCGCTTTTTTTGTTGTATTTTTTTAGACCTACTTAACCATTCCCTTCTCAGTACAAACCACAAAGAAAATTGATTGTATTAAAAGTATAAATATCAAAGGTTATTGAGCAACGTACAGAAGAACCTTATTTTGACTAATTCTCTACATTACTTTTTTATACTGAAGTCTTGTTGTATAAAGAAAGACGAAATAATACAAGGAAATGCAACTGTAGTACTGTCTATTACCAATGAGACAATGAACCATCAAGTGGCGGGGGGGGTGCTCATTCCCCAATATGCCACATTGTATTGCACCTTTGTTGGCTCGCGGTCAAAGGTGCCCCATGGACACTTGGCTCATAATACCGGTAGTTTTTTCCCCCTCTTTATCTTTATTTTCCTTCTGTCACTGCATATCACCAGTAGGACTTTTAGAATGAAAATTCTGCTTCTTGAGCTACAATTTATCTTAAGGATTCCATTTTCTTTTCAGAACATATTTATGAATGTCATATTTTGTCATTTGCATATAGCTGTTCATGCTCTTTGTATTACACACGGAGGAAATAAACAATATTTGAATACAATGCAGCCAACCGTTTAAATGTGTTCATTTTGTTGCTTTCTGCAAATAATATTGATTATATAATCCTGCTCCTGTAAGTTGGTCATTTATTTAAGTCAGCATTTTAAAGTATAATATATAGTTTATGAAATCACTTTTTTGGGGGCTTCTTTAAAAAAAAGGTATCTTTCCATTATATTTTCTCTGTAAATTTACATTATTACAGTAAAATGGCAAATTCTACTCTATCCTTCTTTCTTCCTTTCATTATTGTTTTTGTTTCTCCATCCATTACAAGAACTATTACTATGTCAGGGCAAAAAAAATGATAATGACCATTGAATATAAGTTCCTTACTTCAGTCATACACATTCCTTCACTGGGAGATCTCAACCAATTTTCCCTTCCTCTTATGTGTACTACTTTTACCAATATGGAATTCCCTGATACTGACATACACACTTACATAGGTCTGTTGAAAAGTGTTGGAAAAGTGCGTTTCCTCTCACTTTTTTTCTCTTCTCTCTCATACTTTTCTACCTAAATTTTTTCCTCTCTTCACATCACACCATTCTCTCAACTCTTGTATTTTCTTCTCTTCTTTTCATTATACTTTGTCTTCTTTTTCTCTCCTCATCTTACATGCACCTCTTGTAAAGTACATCAAATTGCATATTTCAAATACCGGTAAAAGCAATACATAAACTCTTGTATTAAACATGCATGTTACTTTTTAATACTTTCCTCAAACATTCCCATTGTTTTTAAAAGGCAGAAATACATGCATGCAGCAAGTGAAAAAGTAAAATACCATTGTAATACATAGTCGGATGTAACCTTGATGTGTACTAATTCATCAGGTTGAAATTTTGTATTGTTCTACAAAAGAAGGGGAAACTGGTACAAGCAATCTTCACACTGCATGTTCCAAGTACTTCATTACACATATACAGTGATTCAGAGTGTAGAAAAAAAAAAACTTCAGGAGGTTATAATGATATATACCTTTCAAAAATTGTAGCTAGGCTTACACCTATACTGATGTTTTTGCCCTTTTCTTTACAACCGCAAGAGCACAAGGTGATTTCCTGTCAAAGGTTCTAAAATTTCCAAAATTATAATAAAAAAGATGACCCCAACCCCAAAAAAACATTATAACAAAAATTAATTTGTTTTTTATTGTTTGTAGAAGCCAAAGATGAAGGTTTTTCAATTGCTACAAAATAAGATTCATGTGAACCATGGAAACTGCACACACCCCTGGCTAAGACTAAAACATCAATAATTAGTCAGCCAAGGAATGTCTCAACAGAGAAAAGTTTCACTGTAGGTTAAACTATATATGATCATATTCATTAATCCATTTCAAAATGTCTTTTGTAAAAAAAGAGAAATTTAAAGTAAACATTCCCAACTTAAACCCATATGAAAAAGTGTCATAAGATAATGATGTTAGTATGGTCACATGAAAGCTACCGAGTTGGAGAGCTTCATAAGCAATAAATATGTTATAAAATGATACCTTTACCCTG
Organism: Mesocentrotus franciscanus; assembly: GCA_037976565.1. Classification (NCBI taxonomy): domain Eukaryota; kingdom Metazoa; phylum Echinodermata; class Echinoidea; order Camarodonta; family Strongylocentrotidae; genus Mesocentrotus; species Mesocentrotus franciscanus. Next base: position 36,684,536 of record CP137668.1, on the reverse strand, counting down.
CATGGTGTATACTTATTCTAATACTGTAGTATTAATGCAATAAACAGTCCCCATAAGGTAGTATCATCCATTAAAAGACACATGAAAAATATGACTGAAATAATGCTTAAATCAACAACCACACAAGCGCTGAACCTCACCTATAAATGTCTCGTCACATACGAGGGGGAAAACCGGTGATTTAAGCATCAAATCTGACATAAGTACATAAGTAAATTTCATGTTTTTAAAGAATATATCCTCTTAGAATAAGAACCAATCTTTATGGATAAGAGTTGTACACAAATTTGAGATCTCTAATAAAGGCCAATACTACCTTATGACAGCAAAGAGCAAACTGAGGTACATAGTACAAGGGGAGATCCAGAAAGACATTAGAGAGAATGGATCGTTTGCTGAGGCAGATCTTTTTAAAGTGGTCTGGTGTTCCTTTGCACCTATTTTTTTCACCCAGAAAGAGATAATCCACGCAGTGTCAGAGATGCACTCCACTAGAGAAGCCTTAGCCTACATTCATAGCACACAGAAATGCACATTCACTACATATCCAGGTTTGGCCATGCAATGTGTGCAATCAGAATTTTACAATAACAAAGGAAGTTTAATAGTCCGAGGTCTGAAATTTCCTTTGTTAGAGATGTGATCTTAGACCCTGATTCAGGTTAAACCGAATTAGTAGGATACAGACCTATGGATTTAACATGCTTAATACTTATGCTAAAATTCTTTCTGCTCTACAAAAATGGTATATGTGAAAGTATATCCTAATAATGCTAAATATATTACTCATTGCGGATGTAGTATCGAAAATAATATCGCTAGTGATATTAGTTTGTCTCGCAATGTGGTCAATAAGGAATCTAAAAGATCTCGACGTTTCGTGCGCCGCTGCAACACTTCGTCAGGTGATAAAAACTAATGTAAGCAAGGGTGCTTTATACTCTACGGGAGGACCGGCGATAGCGATATTATTTTCGATATATCCTAATAGATAAGATTAAATATGAAAAAAAAACACCAAAATGATAAATAGGTGAAGCACAGCAAGTATAAAACTAAAAAGGTATACAGGTATCAAATCATGCTCCATAAAAACTGAATAAATAAGGCATGGTAAAAGCACTAACAACATAATGATAGCCATTGATAGGGTATACAGTCTACATAGTAGAACACCTGAGAGGAATACACTTTTGAAATAAAAAGTTATCATAATCAGGCTTTCTATCCATACCAGTTACTACAATATGATGTGTTTTGGATTGCATATTTGAGAGCAATATTTCAATCTTGTAGAGGGGACAGAAAATTTGCACTTAACCTTCTGAGTAAATGGTTCATTTTACTATCATTTCTTTCAATGGTGCAAGGAGACGCAACGGCTCAGTGGTAGAGCAGTGGTCTCATAATCGGAAGGGTCCGGGTTCGATACCAAGTCGAAGCTCTAGTGCCCTTTGGTAAAGCACTAATCCTCATTACGAAGTCCCTCAGAGAGGACTTAAAGCCGTCAGTTCCCTGGTTGCTTACTTAGAAGCAAACACTAGCTTTCTCAGCAGTCAGGTTAAACAAACCATCAAACCAAACTAACGAAACCTATACTTTTAAGACCCTGTTCCCTTGAAAATTCAGCTAACATTAGCTTTGAAATGTAAGGGAGAGAAATCGGCTGAGATAGAAGGTTCCTTTTAACATTACTCCTGTGAATGCGATTGAGTTTTACAATGTGAAGCCAGTCCTACATGTATACCCTGCAGACATGAGAAGCAAATGAAATACATGTCGAACTTTCAAAAACACAACTAATAATCAAAGCATGCACTCATACACTACAAACCTCTAATTTAAACCCAACATGCATTCCTATGACCAATATGATCATATCTCATTGAAGTACTGAATGTTAACTTGCTATGTTTCCTTTACCGCATGTTCGCAAGTTGAGTGAACTGCGACTGCAACACAGCAAGGGGAGTAGTTTTAAAACAATAGTACCTCTGAAATTGATATTATTCATTATTGTTTTTATTGAATTTACCCCTGTTATTCCTATCTCAAGCAATCAGACTTTGCATGATCACCAATAATCTTGTAGACTGACAAGAAGAATTGTCTGTTAATGTGTTAGTAGCTTTTGCATCTCAAGAATCCACTTAAATTTTTATTTCACTTCTTGTTCTTTGAATAGGACTAAAATTGCTTTGCCTTTCGTGTTCATGTGGAATTCAATAGTGTAAAGCATAAAACCAACACCTGTGCCAAATTTATATATTTTCATACAATCTTTGTTGAACTTTGTATGGTACTTGTATTGTACTTGTAATGTACGAGAAACCCATCCTTATGCTACAATGAGAGGAATTGTTCCGGTAGCCGCTGGTAAAGTACTCTCCACGATGGACTTTGGTAGCAGTGTATGGATTCTGTCTTGCAGTACCTTGCGCTTGGCCATGCCATCGCACACAGAACACTGCTTCCTGGAAGCAAGAGTGGAGTCCGAGTCCATGTTTGAATTCCTGGGGTTCAGCATTCCTTGAGGTCTTGACAAGAGAGGACAATTCGGGCCTCGAAGATGTTCTGATGGGGGTGGAGCCGAGGTGCGTTCGCCGTGAGTTGTGGAGTGGTTGATCGGGTGAGAGCGACTCTTTACTGGACCGTTGGGATCGCTGTTGTTAGAGAGTATCTCAGAGGAAGTGTCGTAGTAAGCAACAAGAAGAGCATGGTAGAAAGTAATCAGAGCCTGGCCAACATCATCAACTTTAGTCCGTAACCAAAAGTCATCCTTGATCCATCTGGTGCGACATTGCTGACAGCTCAAAGGCTCAAGGCGTGTGTTGTCTGGGAGATGGCAAGGAGAGGTATCGCTGTCGGACATGCTTTGAGAGTCGAAGTGACCTTGGACGTTGTTGCAGCAACATTGCCTGCAACTTGGACAAGGGGTCACCTCGACAGAAGTTGATGCTTGGTCGGGTGTGGCGTCAGCAACATGGAGCGGTGGCAGCATAATCTCGCTCTGGTGAGAAGCCACCTGGGTTGCCTTGAGAGGGCGCACTCCATGAAACACATGGCTGTAGTTGTCCGAAGCCGGTGGCATTCCTGGGATTGCAGACTGGTGCTGCATGAGCAGAACCGACCAACACAGGATGGCGCTGCACAAGGAGTATGCAGCCAGACACAAACCAATCATCTGTAAAAAAAAAAAGAGAAGAGATAAGATATACACGTATATATAAGCATAAATTCGCTATCAAATTGACACTAACTTATGAAAGAAAAAACTAAGTTTTTTCACAACATGTTAAAACAGCAAACATCTATGACTGTATTTCTGACAGAAGACAGAACTGTTACTGGTACAAATTCATTTTTAGCTGTTTTGGAAACTTTTGAAAATAACATTTAAACATAATATTCTCACTGTTATATAACTATTTTACAAAGCTTTGCAAGGAAAATATGTATTCTACCTGTCTTCTCTAATTTACAATGAAAATAAAATAATTGGATCCTGTACATCTTCTTTTTCTTTGTGATTACTGCTTTTCTCAATGTGACCACTCGTAGATATCTCTATCGATCTAAACATACCTTCAAAGACTGGTCCAGCAGCTGAGAAATGGTAGTATACCAGTCTCTATGCTCCATCAGGACATTGAAATCCGAATAGGAAAACCAGCCTCTCCGACGTCCCTCGTTCAAGGCGATCCTATTCGATAAAAGACAGGATGCTCACAAAATGAACTCCAATTCAAGGTACACATACTTGCGAGACATGTAATCTCTTCATTTGTTACTCCTCAGCATCTTACGTTCCTCTAACGAGGTCTTTCAGCAATTCATGTGGCTCTTGATATTATCAACAACAACAATAATAATAATATTACATTGCTTAGTAAATGCATAGTACCAACATGGTTTCTATGCATGTTAGAACATCACTTTATTAATATCGCAAAAACTTAGATTCAAATTCAAGAAAAACGGTGTTTTCAGCTTGGATTTAAAGGGGCAGTTCATGATGGCCAATTGAATTTCAGCAAACATACGTATGCTGCTAGCATAGCAGCTGCACAGAAACTCTAAAACCCGATGGGAGTTATGTACCTACAACATTAGTTCATCCATCATCCCTAATCTGTTAAATGATATAAACTATGTCTGTCCTATTGGCACAAATCTAGAACACGAGCCTAAAACTCATTTCCCTATCCTTCCAGCTGTTCAGATCTTCAAATTAATTAGTGGGTTGTCTTTGCTCATTTACTGCAACCGTCACTTCTAATGGCAAATCACTACTACACTGGTCTTGCATGTATTGTGGTCAGTTCAGAGTTGTGTAAAAAAAAAATTCTTGTAAATTACAGATCCTAAATTGGTTCTCATAAATATGATTCAACATCAAATAAAAGTTGCAATAATTTTTCTTTTTGCGTAAGTTATCAACATTTGTCTTGACTAATTTGCTCTAATCATATCTCAAGGGTATATGAATAATAAGGAGCTACCAAGTATCAGTAAACTCTTATGATACTTACCAAGTTTCCATTTGTTGCAAGAACTCATAGAATTCATCTGGTTTGATGTACAGGTCCCATTCCTGCAAATATTCAAAGAAAACAAATGCTTACTTTATACATGTTTTGTTTACATGACAACATATATTTGACTGAAAATACATAGAAATAATTTACCGGTACCCTTCTTCTTGTCTTATCCATTTAAACAACAAATCGCTATTTAATAAATTTAAATTTTCATCAAAATAATCAGCATTTCTCACATTAAATTTCAATCCAAATATAAATAGATATCTCTGCTAGAAATCTTTAAGATTTATGTTTTTTCTGAAAGCAACTTTGTAGGTAAATGCATTAAAAGAGGTTACATAAATATAATATTTTTAGGCATAAATGGGTATGTTATTTGATGAATGTAACGTGATTATAAAAGATTCAAGTACAGAGATTGCACAAGATGACTGTTCAACATCTAACAAGTGAATTGTCTTCATTTCAATAAGATGTATCTTTTACACTTATATTAATTTTCCCCTACGCTCAATATCACTAGATGATAGAAAATAGAAAATATCTTGAATAAAAATGACACCCATACTTACAATCGCTTCCAGAAAGTCTCGTTCCAGTTCATTAACCCTTTTGACATCAATCTTGGCTGAAAAAACAATGAAGACGAGTGATAAAGAAAAACAAACACACACAAAAAAAAAAAAAAATAACCATTGACAACAAAACTATTTCCTCACTGCAATGGACATACTACAATGGATATCTTAAAGTACAGATAAGAAGCAATGACAAAATCATGTCTCCACTTCACAAATACAATATTATCACATTCTTTTGCACAGCAGCTCATATTATCATCACAAACTGGTCAGGTATTTGTATGGAAATAAATGAGACAATCATTTACAATTTAGGTGCAAAATTGTACATTATTCTTGTGTAATTTGGCATGGAATGAAACTTTTTCTTTCCTACGTTTGCGGAAGGCCACATCCGATCAACAAGGTAATAGCTACAGAATGTATGCATAAGTTAACCTATTGTCATTGAGAACCAAGTGGTTCCTGTAGTAAGTCAATGGGAATGCAAGAATACAGTAGTCAACACGTTAACCTACCACTGTCTGCCCATTCATCGCTGAATATCTCTTCATCTTCACCTTCATCATAGAGGAACTTAGTAGCCAGCATCTGTACAACAAACAGATAAGACAAGCGCATGAAAAAACCAAGGATGTAAAACCATCAAATGACAAATGATACGCGAAGGAATTCTGTGGAGCACTAGTGGTTTTGTAAATGGTTTTCAGTATGTAAAAGAATTATCTAAGAATAACATGCTACAAATCAAACTTCTTGGCATTCTAATTCTTATTTCACGAGTGAAAAATTGACTGCAGATTTCAGATCAATTTTGGTTCAAAAAACAAATATCAGGGCTTGGCATTACCAGGCATCCAGGACACTGGGCACCTCAAATGTGACCCCCCCCCCAACAAAAAAACACACACACGCAATTTTAACGTAGAGTCCCTGCATACAGACCCTCAAATTGTCTGTTCGGACCTCATGCTTTAACAAAAATTGTGTGAAGCCCTGCCAAACACTTTCAAATAATGCATTATAATAAAATGGATTGGATCATCATCTTTAACTGCTTGGTATTAAAGTATTTAACTTACCATGGAAACCAGGAAGAGTTCGGTGGAAGTCACTTTCTGGAGGTATGGAGATTTTTGTCGTTTGAGGCGGCGAGCGTACATCATACCCAGCATGGAAGACGAAGGGTTAATCTGTCCATTTCTAAAGATAGAAAGAAGATGAATTCCATTTATACAGACATGTAAGGAAACATAAAAGACTTCTTATTCAATTTCTATCATAATCATAAGAAACCTAGAAATGGAGAAATCTCTTAAAACAGTTTTTGACAATTTGATGGGTGCACAGAAATATGGAGAATGCACATTTTTCTATGAATATTTGCTTCTTTTTTCTTCTTTATTGTACCTGTGACAAAACAAACCATGCCTCAAAGTACATGACGAAAAAGAAATTACTATGCAAAGAGATAAATATGTATTGGTTTATTCAAAGTGAAACCTGTATGAATGATGAAATAAACTGAATTCTGTGCAAATACATATACATTGTACATGTATGTGAATGTCTATTTTTCTTGTGTTACTGCACTTTATGAACATGCGCAGTTTTGGGCAGGTGTGATATAAAGTGCCTACCGTAAATCTCCGTGTATAAGGCGCACTTTTTTGCCGCTACACCTGGCGCTATGCCTGGCAATGTCTCCCAGCTCAGTAATCGGTGTGTTGTAGTCTTTCTTTCTAATAGAGTAATCTTTCTAATAGATGTCAATATGTAGTTTATAATAATTCTTCCAATTTTTCTTCTATTACACATGGCATACCACAAGGTCCTATCCTAGGTCCTCTACTGTTTTTTTATTTACATTAATGATCTTACACATTCTTCTAAAAAACAACATTGTTCCAATTATTTGTGACAAGTTCACAAGCACAAATCGGCGCCTTCAACTGCACCTTGCAGTTAAATGAAAGACCTTCCCCGCGTGGGTTTTTTAACACAGACCTGGGGGGGAAAAAAAAAAAAAAAAAAAAAAAAAAAAAAAAAAATCGTTTTTTTTTTTAAATCTCAAAAAAAAGGGGTGCGCCTTATACACGGGTGCGCCTTATACACGGAGATTTACGGTACAATAAAAGTAAATGAGTCGAGTTAATCATGGATCCACCTATCATTTATATCATTAATTTAAACAAAAATCAATACAGAGTAATAGAAAGCGAGCTGAAAATGAGCCCCATTTTATGATCATAATGACAATTTGTGTAAAAAAAAGCATGATAGAAGAGTAAAATGTGTATTTTCCTCTTTAAAAAAATAACAAGGGAAACGCTCTCGGCGGTCTCGCCTGCATTACGCAATTCGATATGATGAAAAATTGAGGTAGGGACATTATTTATAGGCAGGGTGGCCCATTAGCAGGCCTCCAAAAAAGGAAATCCTCTGAAACTAATTAGCATTTTGAACTGAATATTGACCAAGAATCATCAGAAGTATTATTTACTATTGTTTGTAACAAGATTGATAACTTTCATGAAATATGACAAATAACAAAAATTGATTTATTAATTGTCATATTAAAGATAAAGTTGAGTTCTGGTCATGTGATTGCATTGTGAAAGAAACAATGTGGAATCGATCAGAAAAGGTTGATCATTTAGCATAATATATTGGTGTGTACTGCAAGGTTCTGGAATCATCAAAATGATAAGAAATTTGGCCCAGTCTTAGTAAAGCTACAAGCACTGTACACAGAAAGATGTATATGGGCCTACACGAACATGTGGCATAAAAATCCGTCCCGATTTTTATGCTGTTAAATGCCATATTTAGAATATGAAGGCATTTGAAGAGCCATGCTTTTCAGGGAACATGTTTTATCTAATGTTCTTCCACACTTGCATAATAACAATGAATAACGCTCACAAATTATTGTTCACCTCTTCCCAGAACTCAACCTTCTCTTTAAGTTGTGAAAAATATAATCCAAGTCTACTGACCTAAAATGACCTTTGACCTTGACTTTGTCACCTGGAATTTGTGTCATATGATTTGTGATACTTGATAACCCTTGGGTACAAGTTTCATGGAATTTGAACAAACACTTTTGAAATTATGCTAAAAATTCAAAATCTTGATGTTGATGCCACAACATAGTTTAAGTTTGCAGACCTGCAATGACATTTGACCTTGACTTTGTCACCTAAAAGACTAATCACATGATTGGTGATACTTGATAACCCTTATGTTCATGTTTCATGGAATAGGAATGTATACTATCAAAATTACAATAAAAATTCAAAATCTTAACCTGATGCCACAACATCGTCTAAGTTCGATGACCGAAAATGACCTTTGACCTTGACTTAATGACCTGAAATTCTACTCACATGATTGGGGATACCTGATAACCCTTTAATCCAAGTTTCATTGAATAATAACTTATACTTTCAAAATTATATTAAAAATTCAAAACTTAACCTTGGTTAAGTTTTTGATGTTGACGCCGCCGTCGCCGCCGCCGCCGCCGCCGCCGTCACCGGAAAAGCGGCGCCTATGTCTCGCTTTTTGCTACGCAGGCAAGACAAAAATCAATGTCCATGTAAACTTTATGCATGTTTTATGCTCCACATATTTACAGCTGTACATTACCAAATGACCATACACTATAGATGTACTATCAGTTTACAATAGTGGATGCACCTTGAAGTCTCTCATGTGGATGAAGAGCAAGTGACATTGATATGACAGTGACTCGTTTCTTATCTCATTCACAATCTGGAACTCAAACATGATCCCATATCTTATTACAATACACAGAAGACAGAGAACACTTCCTTTTCAGCATTGCTACATTATGTAGTGTATGTTTATGTTTGATAGGCCTAACCCTCTTTCATAAATGCATCCGCTTACGGTTAAACTTGGCAACATGGCGACGTGTGAACGTCCCCAAGTTCTTTTCAGCAGCATTCTGGAACAGATCCACAGCAACATCTGAAATGAAAAGAACATGTGTAGCCAACAGGGCATAACAATTTGGTGTAAAATTAGTACACTGGTTATCAACCAACCCACAAATAGTGAAGAAGGCTTGTATGGGTTTGTTTTGGAACAGTTCTTTGAAAAAGAAAACCAAGTACAGCTGTAGTGTACTCCCCCTTCCCCAACAAAACAGACTTTATTTCCCACATTCACCTACAAAAACAACTAAAACACTATTATTAAAGTGCAATGATTCTATATTACTGCTTTCAACATTAATAATACATTTGCAAATCCAAGATGCTTCCCATCCACAGACATTGACATTTTTGGCTTTCTAATTTTCCTAATTTTGTATTCCAAAGTGCAAAGATGGCTTCAGGGAGTTTCGGTGGTAAGGGACTACTAGGGGTTAATCAAACTCACCAGCTACAGGCAAGGAAATCCCCTCGGTAGACTTTCCAAGGTACAAGGTGTTCCTGAACCTCTTCTCTAAGGCAGTATGCACTGGTGATTGCTGAAAGAAAATAACCAGAGATGACATTTAAGTGGTGCATGTATTAGTGCATAAATAGACACAGTGACAGTATATAGAGTGAGAAGAGTAATAACTATCCACTCTCACTCTGATTGGGTTGAACTAAAATAAAATCTGTCTGCGTATACTTGCTCCCTATTGAGTATACATGAATAATTCCTGATTTCCGACATGAGTTCTTTAAAAGCCAACACTTTTGAAAAACAAACAACACACACACAAGTGAAACAAACAAAACAAAATGAACTTTGATGTATTAAATCGTAATGCTAATTTTTATTTTTCATTCAAATGGTTATTTTCTTATTCTTGGAAATTTGAAGTTGTGTGAATGTGCTAGGGTGCACTACAGGTTTGTGTTGTCTCATTTAAGACATATCAAATTCATTAAATTATGTCTATGGCTTGCTTTTGAGGGAATACCTTTATAATAAACATATAAATGACTTAATAATTACTAAACTAATAAATGAGTGAATAAACAAATTGGATAAATAAAAACATAAGAATTAAAAAGTAAAAGGAAAGAAAGAAACAAGAAGAAAAAAAAGTTCCTTCCTGGAGAGGTTTAATATATCACATAGGCTTAGCCTAATCCTAAACAAGCCAAATATCTACATGTATCTAACAGCTCTGAGCTGACTGCTTGCTTCTGAAATTGAGCCTCTTCACTGCATGCAAATTTGACATTTGACTTGGCTTTCAAAACTCAGATTAAATCAGAGGATTGATTAAAGAGTGCCCAGTCAAAAGTCAGATTATCCAAGAGGCTCAACTACGAAAGTGGCCGCACAAGCCGGATTATTAGTTTTACCAATCACACAATGTATGCAACAGACAGAAAAATCCATCTGCTTGGAGGAGTATTCTATACATGTGTTTGTTTCTCTGGTCTAGATGAATGATCATAAACAGAAAGAAGAAGAAGAAAGAATATTCTAACCTAACCATCTTTCAAATCACAGATCATGAACTCTGCTTAAAGTACATGTAGGGTGTCTGATCGCGCACCCGATGTTGTGTGCTAAAATCCTTCCCATAGAGATTGCACGCAGCCCTATGCAGTCTATGTGCATTACGCGATCATGCAAAATTGGTCAAAGTTTTTATTATTAAGTAGAGATTCAAACCTTTATTCTTTGTGATCCTAAAGGTGATACTCAATAAATGAGGTGTCATATGAAAGAGCAGATTAATTCCAATATTTCCAGAGGGGCGTCATCTCAAAATTCTAAAAATATCTTGGTCAAAACAGCTATTTAAACATTGTTTCCTGGCTCACTCCGAAATTTGCCACTTATGAGATATGACGCCCCTGGCGATAAGTAGTCCCAGTCGTATGGAAAATATCCCTACGCTTATTTTTTCGCTAGCTCCCAGGGATCACAAACAATTACAGTTTGAAAATACCCTTCCCCACATTTTTCGGATCAGCAAATGCCTGGATTACATTTGCCCCGGGCGCCGTACGATAAATTTGTCTACGATTTTTCGTGCGATTTTGGGGGCATCGTAGGAGGCTACGGGCTACGATGTTTGTGTTTACATTATCTACGAGCATTGTGCCATTTCTTGTATTGGCCCTGCGGGCAGGCCGGGGCAAATCCGTACAGAGGCTGCTCGGAGATTGTACGGAAATCGTGCAATTTCAATGCAGTAGCCATGCAGCCTCCGCAGCCTCCGCACGGAAATCGTACGGAGCCCGTGCAGCTTCCGTGCAAAGGTTGCGTGGAGAAGGCGCGGTGACCGTGCAGCCGCCGTGCCGCTTTGAAGCGTTTTTGGCCTCCATGTTCACCGAAAAATCATGCGTTTGCTGCACGATCAGCGCGAGTCCTCCGCGATGTCCGTGCGGGATTGTGCAATGACACCTACGACATGTCTACGGACTACGGGCTTACGATTTTTCAAATTTGTATAAATTTCTGCGAAACAAAATCGTAGAGGCCGCGGAGCCCTGCGGAGCCCGTACGAAAATCTCACGGCCGCCTCCTGCCTCTGTATGGAGGCCGCACGGAAAAGGGGATACGGGCAGCATACTGGCTCCGTAGACTAATCGCAGGCCAAATGTAATCCAGGCATAAGTATGGAGGTGTGAGCACCGCGCCGGCCGAACCCATGGTGATAGCGCGTAAAATCTGCACATGAATATGCGAGTTGCGCATCATTTAAGCAACACGCGTACGCTTGCACGTGTATGTGTACGCTTGCATATTGCGCAATTCAGCTGTTGTGCTAAATTTAGCAAAACAACATAACTCCGTACGTCTTTTTGTCGATTCTTACAAAAATGGATGAATATTGTAGGAATTGAAGGGGCTGTAACTTTTGATAGAAACATCGGTGAGTCTTGAAATTTGAAAGGTATTATTCTGAGTGAATAATTTTTTCAATTATCCAACCATAATGGTGAAAACGATCCAAAAGGGAAAATTGAAAAATCGTTCAGACACCCTAGACTACTTAAAGTTAAACCAAATGAGTGCGCAGACATGGGAACCTTTGCCGTTGTTTTTTTCAATGAGAAAATGACATGGATGCCTTTTTTTGCAACAATAGCATTGTCCTTGCTTGAATTTGATGAAACTTTTAATATCAGACCAAGCATCAGAGGAATATTTATAAAGGAAAATCCTTGTCAATTACAAATAAAAGAATTTATCAGGTGCAAATGTCTCCCTTGCAATCAAATACCCAAACGTGTGTCCGGACAGTTGATTTAAAACAGCAATTTGAAGAAGTTTACATGCAATATTTCGTAAATCTTTTTAAGACTTATGTTAAAAAATATTATAAATCAGGAATATTTATGATGGTCAGTGTTATTTGATGTAAAGTTTTAATTACATCTAAAGGCAAAAGCTGCCGTTTTTTTTAAAGGCGTCCGGACAAACACCCCCCGCCCCCCATACAAATGTCATGTTTCGGACAAAGCCAGAAAGTCATGACAAACAATGGACTGAATAATCGATTTCACTATGAAAATATGACATAGGACTTTGTGCACCTGAATGACACACATATCCATGCAGAGTGTACATAGCCTGTCGCAATACATTTCACTTGTGAGATCATTTTGAGTCATCAACTCTCAACATTTCACAGTGCATCTAATATTATGTGTAGGGCCTACGTAGTATCTACATGTTCTACGCGATGTCCAGCGTGGTACTGATAGCATAACAACGGGTAAGAAAAAAAAACGCGCGACGGAAAAGGGCGAGTCTGTCACGCAGACGGTAGATTAATACAGATATTATAAATTAGCAAAGCAATACAAGCGATTATGATGCATTTAATACGAACCTCGAAGTCGTCATAATTTTCGACATCTTCTTCCAAACGACGTAGACTCTCTAAAAACTCCATTTTAGACATTTTATGCCGTTAGATCATTTCCGCCCCGGCCGTTCCTCCAGATGTTTTTTCCTGTTAACAGACTAGATCGAAATAAAGTTGCTGCCCTCTACGAGAAAAAATGCTTCCATAGCTGAACGAACAAGGGCAAGGCGATATGATCATGGATGACAGGTTATATCAGAAAGTTTCCTGGTTATATAATTCACTTTCTTCATCTTCGAAGCTTCATCTTTATTAGCATCTCTTGTCGTTGACACACTATTCTCGTTCCATTTGCTTTCATCACAGGGTGTCCACTATGTATGACAAAGGCGTTCAAGTTACACACGATTAAAAAAAAGTACAGTTCAAAAACAAAAACAAGATTTTTGTTAAAACACAAACACACCCCAAAAAAGTACAGTATGCTGTGACTACCCCCGTGACTACCCAGCCAACGTAAGGTGGCATACCACCCATTTAATCAGATTTGGTTTTATGATTGGGTAGGCTTATCTAAACTAACTGCAAGACCCTTTTTTCTGTATTGTTTTCTGCTTCTAGTTCTTCCTGGTCCTCAAAATTCGTTAACTCCCGGCCAGAGGGCAACAGACGACTGAAAAGTCAACTAGCGCGAAGACAATTTCTACGAATTCTGGTAACTTAATATTTTAGCCTATAGCCCTTGCCATGTTTTGAAACTTGATACTTTGGTGTGTCTATGATTGAACATGGTGATATTCCAAGCAATTGTTTTCGCTATAAAAGGAAAATCGTCACGCGTTTACCCCATTCCTGTATTAAATTAATGAAACATACACTTTACACATGTTCGGCATTAGTTTCAATAAAGACTTGTATAACTGTGTCATTACTGACAAAGGAGATATTTCCTGTAGAAGAATGGATCATTAATATGTCAACATCCAGATTCGTGTTATTTCATGCCATTATTATAGTAATTTGTATATCACCATATTTCATATTTATGGAGATAATGGATTAATTGATGATTATTTTGTGGAATGTGATTATTGTTTAGTCACTCTTTTGCCCTGACCGTGTGTCTGTCCTTTCATACATTGTCGTTTAATGATCAACGAATGAAAAATGCTTAAGCCTTTTCACGACTCAACTTTGCTAATACCAGTGTGGATTGTGCACCCTTTCACAAAAGTAGCTTCTGCTCACTCAGGCTAACGAATAATATAACGTTAGGTTTTTTAAGGAGCGTCATTTCACAGTAGAGACACTAGGATGTTTTTTGTTTTGTTGTTGTTGTTTTTGAAATTGTGTTGATATAATCATCTGAGGAGACTTTATGCAGCTGTATACTTTTTAATGGTTCTGAACTTGTGGATACCCTCTAGCTCCACCCTTTAACAAAAGAGGTTTTACTCACTCAAGCGTAATATATTGTCAGATTTTGGGGTGTCATTTTATGAAGAGACCCTGAGCTATACACTAAGATGATTTTCTTTTGGAAAAAAATGTTTAAAGTTATTTATTGGGAGATTTTTCTTATTCAATTCTTAACTCTTTCCGGGACGCACCTTAAAAATATGCGTGAAATTATACCTTGTACTGAGCAATACACTAATTATACTTGTTTAGGAAACCAGTGTACATGGTATTTAACACTAGCAATGAAGTTGAGAAAGTCAATATTAAGATTTTACAGGAAACAGACATATTAAATAAAAGGAGATTGTGAAGATGAATCAGCAAAACAGGTACATCCGCAAGAAAACTGAAACATGCTTCATTATTTTCTTTCCTTTTCTTTTCTTTTCTTTTCTTTTCTTTTCAGTTCTTTTTTTTCTATTCTTTTTGTATCTTTTCTAAGCCTTTCAATTCTTTTTTCCTTTTCTTTGCTGAACAATGCAGTTTCTTTTTAATTTAGTTATTTCTTTTATTTTCCTTGAACATGAACATGCATTGTTGGAATTTGGGAGAATTTGGGAGAAAAACAAAAGTAATGACATAATTACCTCGGGGATTTTCCTCTTGTCATCACGGGCAGTTTTTTAAATTTAGGATCCTCTGGTGGGGAGGGGGTGCACAAGTCCGAAATACCGGGTCAGGTAGAATGGGGAACAATGATTGACTTAACAGAACTTTAAAAATTAAAAAAGTCATCACGTTTTTTGGTGAGACGTGAGATAGTTCACACGCTGAGTAAGTTGAGACAATATAAAATATGAAAGTATTTGCAGCTTTCAGCCGGGAGTGAAATCGATAGAGGAAATGAAATATTATTGCTCAATGCTGAGGTCCAAATATTTACTTTAGGTTTATTTTCAATGCACAACATAATCGTGGTGATACCCATGTCACACCAATGGGACTGACAGGAGGCCGAACAAAATTAGCATACCCCCTTATAGTCATGGACAAGATGTTGTCTATTATCGGTTGGTTCGGAGTTGTTTTGGTCATGTTGGTGGTCATCATCATTTCGAGTCAACTTCTTCCTAATACATGTGTCTAGCAAAAGTAAGAGCCACGTCGGTGGACGTTCCCTCCAGGTGCATTCATTGTCATTCAGCATATCACAGCTTAGTAGATGGTCCATGGTCTGGGGTCCCTGCCCACACTCACATGCAGTCTCCTGAATTATTGTCAATGTATATCCGCAATTGTGCATATTTCCCTTGCATCTCATCACCATACCTGTAACGCAGCCTGTTCAGATTGCGCCAACAGCCGCCAAGTGATCCATGGTCGATCAGATCCTGCAGGGAGTTTTGACAGTATGACTGGGGTATGAATTCGAGACCAACTCCTACTTTCATTACACTGGACTGGTAATCATATCTACATTTGTATTTTACTTGTCATTTCCTGTAAAAAGCAATGAACCATCTCTACTTCTACCTTGTCAGTTATAATAAATTTTAGGAACAAACGGGTAAGGTCTACCAGTCTTCCTGTATACCAGCTGTTATTTGTCTTCTTAGCACCCTCAGTATTGTTTTCAACTTCAATGCGCTTACTTATAAAGCCAAGATCTTTGTCAAAGCGGAAAGCCAGTTTTATTTGAGATTTTGCTTCATCGAGCAGTATTGATCATCTCCCGACGTCATTTTGCTAAAAGAAAATAAGTGGAACCAAATGATTATAGTATTGACTTTTGTAAAACATCGGGCAAAAAAGGAAACAAACAGAAGTGATAATCTAATCTCAATGTAACAATTTTTAATTATTCTGTAATTAACTATGGATACATACCGTTTGCTGTTCTACATTGTACCGGTAATACTGGTTTTGGCTCTTACATCTCAGTCGGAAGGGCTAGAAGTGCAGTCATTTGGTAAGTTAGAGATATAATTTTGGATCCTTTCCGATATCTTTTTCGCCTCTATCATTATATTTTCATTCATATTACTATTATTATTATTGTCACTACTATTATCTTTATTCATCATTAAGAATATTATTATCTTTTTTACAATTATCAATTTTATCGTTAGTTATTATCATTATTTGTTGTATTGTTATTGTTTATTATTATTGTTATAATTATTATTGTCATCATTACTATTATTATTATTATTATGATCATCATTATTATCATTAATATTACTATGATAACTAGCGACCAGGAGTAATAGTAGTAGTAGTAATAATAATATTCCGCTTTTTATATAAGGCCCAATACATCGATTCAACGATGTGCCTAAGCGCTTTACAGATATATTATTACTCCGGTCATAGTAGTAGTAGAAGTAGTAGTATCATCATCATCATCATCATCATCATCATCATCTTTATCATTATCATTATCATTATCATTATTACAAGCATTCTAATACCTTTTTTCTTCTCATCAATTGGTTCTAATCGTAACTTCAGATTTTGTTGTGTACGACAAAACAAAGACATGTTATGCTTTCTTTCTTCCTATATATGGATTTATACTTCTATAGTAACAAAAAAGTCCCCTGCACTTTTTTTAAAAATGTGTGCCATAATGCTGGAAAAATATGTGCGATATACATGTATGTATGCATGTTAAAAAAAAACTATTGGAGATTTCAAGGATACAACACAACTTTAAAAGAGAGAGAGAGAGAGAGGTACACTTATCAGTGAATTGTAAATTTGAAAAACGACATAAAAAACCCTATTGTAAACAAAAATCCACAATTTAATCAACTGTCTTACGCGAACACATGCACGAACACGCGCTCACGCCCACACCTTTTTTTCCATAGTTTTGTTATTGATTCCAAAACAATAAAAATCATTCTTAGAAATACAGTTGTTTTTCATCTTGACATAATTCAATACATTTTCAATACAGATATGTACGATTGATTGAAACGTACCTATGACACGTACCCACGCACACTTAATACGGACAAACCTAAATACGCGCTCGCACATGGACACACACGCGCACTGAAAATATAATTCCAAAAACACAATTCATCAAAATGTGTTCTGAACCTATTTTACTAGAATATAATGAGAGAAATATTTACTGCAAGAGTATTATTCAGGTCATCTCCCACCACGACAATTATTTCCTTTTCATAAAAAAGAGGGATAGATACAGGCTATCTCACCCGCCCCCCGGAAGTAAGTAAGATGTTTGTCCATAATCCACCTTCCATTGCGATTTGCACTCAGGGAAAATACAATTGCCATGGGGATGAATATGAGATTTTAAAGGAAAAAAACGTCTTGTTTCAAAGCTATTTTTAGAGTTTTTGTATTATTTTAAAGGCATATTTTCGCAACTACAAAGTTACTTATACTAATTTTATCGAAATTACTAACAACTAAGTGATTTTTTTCTTGTATTAAAGGTGGGGAGTATTTCTACAGGCATCCCCTCCCTGAAAAGTGTGTGTGGGGAGATTTATACCTCCGACCCGCTTTCATAGGGATGGAACATGCATACGCGTACCCTAAATAACACTGAGTGGGGGTGGGGGGCAGTCCATTGGGCTTGACGCCCATGGTAAGCCTGCATTCTTATTTCGAATGTTGTTTTGTTCTTCACTTTGCCACTGGCGCAAATTGGATTTTGCATTCTTCAGAACATTGTCTGTTGTTCAGTCATGCGTACATAGATACAAACAAATTATATCATAATATGCAGGAAGGCTGTTTCTACCAAGAAATACCATAAACTTCATGATGAAATATTTCCAAAAAATATTAAAATGAAAAGTTGAGAAGCTTTTTTTTTGTTTTTTTTTGGTCTCACTCCGTACTCTCCTATTATGACTGTATTTATTGCGGCTTTTTTAATTGTTTTCATCACCTTATAATCTTAAGGGACTTCAGGAAAAATTATATATTACAGAGAGAGAGACTCAAAATCATAAATACTGCCGTTGAGATCACATTTCAATTAGATGAAATGGTTGCGTTAATTTTGTTATTTTTTTTTGTTAAGCAAACCGGGATAGATATTTAGTATATAGGCCGGGCGTATGGGAGGAGTGCTTATACGGCAGGCCAAGGAGATGACAAAAAACCCGAACTTGGGATAAGGCATCAGATATTTTAATTATGTGTTACTCCGCTGCTTAACACGCCAATGGAGACAGAATAAACCCACATTAGGCGCTGAGGCACAATTCATCTTAGGAAAATAAAACAACCCTAACCTAACCCTACCCAAAAAGGATGAAGCACCAGTCAAACATTGTCATGGTTTCCTATCCTGCTGCTGCCATTACTTCAAGGGGGATAAACACAACTCCACTTCTACTCGCTAAATCGAGAAGAGGCACCAGCCATTTCAACTACATGGGTTCATATAGTACAGTTAACAACTAAATTATTCATACCCTTACCAACTTTTGTAATTTTTGTAATTCAACCAATCCACTTTTTATTCTTGAGTTACGAAAAACAACCCCTCCCCTCCAAAAAAAAAAATCAAAAATCAAAAAATCAAATCAAAGGTGCAAGGAATTTAAATAATTTAGTTGTTAACTGTATATCCTACCGCTGAAAGGAAACAAAACAACCAACACTAGTATGGGTTACCAGTCATTTCAATGCATGGGTTCATATCCTAACACTGCCACCACATCAAGGAAAACAATACAAACCTAAAATAGGGACGAGGCAGCAGTCACTTCAATGGCATGGTTTTGTATCATACCGGTGCCAAGTAAGGTGGCGTTTTTTTAATTTAATCTATTTATTACACATCTTTAAAAAGAAGGGTAGCCCAATCAGCAAATAAATACTGGTTTTCGTTGGGGCCCTTCATAACACAAACAAGTATATACATTTCAACAAATTCCAATATAAGTAAATATAGAAAATTATAAAATACGACTTTAACAAAAAAAAAAAAAGTTGCAAACCAGGTGATAAATAAACAGATTTGAACATAGAGAATAACGAAATGAGTAACAAAGGCCAAAGACAACTGAAAAGTCAACTAGCGTGACGGCAATTTCTACGAATTCTAGTAACTTAATATCTTAGCCTATAGCCCTTATCATGTTTTCAAACAACAACGATTTCATACTTTGGTGTGTCTTTGATTGATTGGTTTTGTATCATACTGGTGCCAAGAATGTGGCGTAACACGTAACACACATATAATTCGATTTGGTTTTAGTGGGTAGGCTTCGTTACTACTTAATAGGGCCTATCTAAACTAACTGCAAGATCCTTTTTTCTCTATTGTTTTCTGCTTCTAGTTCTTCCTAGTCCTCAATCTTCTGCTACTCCCAGGAGGCAACATACGACTGAAAAGTCAACTAGCGTGACGGCAATTTCTACGAATTCTGGTAACTTAATATCTTAGCCTATAGCCCTTATCATGTTCTCAAACAATTAACAACGATTTCATACTTTGGTGTGTCTTTGATTGATTGGTTTTGTATCATACTGGTGCCAAGTAATGTGGCGTAACACGTAACACACATATAATTCGATTTGGCTTTATGATTGGGTAGGCTTCGTTACTACTTAATAGGGCCTATCTAAACTAACTGCAAGATCCTTTTTTCTCTATTGTTTTCTGCTTCTAGTTCTTCCTGGTCCTCAATCTTCTGCTACTCCCAGGAGGCAACATACGACTGAAAAGTCAACTAGCGTGACGACAATTTCTACGAATTCTGGTAACTTAATATCTTAGCCTATAGCCCTTATCATGTTCTCAAACAATTAACAACGATTTCATACTTTGGTGTGTCTTTGATCGAACATGTTGATATTTAAACCACATTAAAAAGTAATTCCAAGTGAACAAACACCGTAAGTCAACTTGGATATTTTTTGCATACACAAATACCTCGTAATAAATAGTTTAAAAAATCAATAATACCCCCTTCACATACACGGATTTTTCTTACGAGTCCTTACGGAAATGCTAGAGCGCCGCAGTGGCTGCCTTGCTAAAGCCAGGGTAATAATCGGGGCAGCGCCAGGAGCGTCACAACGTGACGGACATGTGCGCTAATATATATAAGAAGCCACCATTATTATTATTACTATTACAACTCAATACAGAAGAGCATACAATCAAACTGTCTTAGGAAATGATGCACTAGTCAGGTTTCCTGTTGTCGTATTACGACTTACGAGCCAGAAAGCTATTCTCTAGTATATTAGGTAATTTTTACAATTGTAATTACAACTAATCAAGCACCACAGTTTCTTTTTGGTCTAATTATTATATCTTTCAAAAACGAGTTACCAATGAAAAAAAAAAATTAGGTTGAAAAAATGCCCTATAGGCACCACAGCACTTTAGAAGATAAGTAAATCCGAAATACCTCAATCCAATATATCACATATCATTGTTGTTGTTGTTGATAGTGATGTTGTTGTTGTTACTGCTACTGCTGTTGCTGTTGTTTTCTTTCTTTTGTTATAGGATGCTTAAATGAACTAACCATTTTACTAAAACAAAATATTGAAATCAATTAACTGTAGTGGGACTGTCTAATTTTACTCCATGCACCACATCAAGCAACACTGCATATTGCTTCTTGTGAAGGAGACTCTTCTTTCCTTTTTAACTATTCTAGTATTGAGTAGGGCTATACATGAACCATGTCCCATATTTCCCTCTTCTACGTAAAGATCTACTTGATCGTTTTACATTTGTTATCATCATGCAGCCTGTACCTCGCCAATTCTTCTTCCGGGTCATCTCAGTAGACCGTGATCTCAGTAGACCGACAGTCCGCGAGACCGACAGCCCCCAATATCGACAAAGGCCTTCTGACAACAACTTTTCGGAAGGGTTCATGAGACCAACATTGTCGGTCTCGTGGGCTGTTATCATATTCTTCATCGCCTATTACTTTTGCTTACGTACTCTAATGTCGATTAATCATTTTTCATATTTCATATTTCATTATTTTGCAGCTGGTCAACAGCCAACGATATCTCAGCACGAACCTGCACCGTCTGATATCACCGAAAATGGTAATAATATAAAGTGTTTTCATATTTTTATATTATCAAGGGTATTTCCCCGGTAACGGGGGCCGGGTGTTATGTACACCTCCTGTTTTACATAGACCGACTGATAATCGGCCTTCAAACATAGGAAGGGGTGTATCATTCGCCTATTTTGTTCTCTTTGCCTCTTCAGTGGGATTTTGTTATTCCTTTTCCAAAGCCTTCGCCTATGCTCTATATTCCAGTGTATGAGGACGGGCTCAAGCGTTATATATTTGGTAAAGAGAAAAACAGTCATGCAACAATATGTAATGTAATGCTTTATTATTCCCTCTAAATTCATAACATTTGGACTTTTATTCGCAAAAAAAAAATCAAGAGTGATCATTCAACTCAAATGGATCTGTCTCCTTTGATATAGGCCTACCATGCACTGACTCTTTCTACCGTACTATAGTTGCCATCGCGTGAATGTGTATTCGTGTGTTCATACTCATTTCGAAATATATTGCTATGGACCTCATAAATATATTGCTTTATATATGTAAATAAATATATATAAGTATATGTATATCATTATCATTCTTATTATCATTGTTATTATTAAGATTTATATACCTCTCTTCAGTTTGTTGAATAAATCTAGTCATCTGATTGGTCGAAATTGGAGTCGTGATTTTAGCCATGCCCAAAAAGAAGCGAACTATGCCAGTTGCTCCGGGTAACGGGCCGCATAGTTAAATTTTGCTGAGATCCCCATTGGTTTACGTGTAAAAAGTTTCTATGTTCGAGCGCGGATACCATACAGTGTGTGTGCGATTTGTCGCTTAGTGTGTGCGTTTCCCAAATGATCGTAATATTCTTTGTAGATTTTTGTGTGAATTCGGTATATAACAGATATATGGACTGCTTTGATATTCGAGGCATATCAGTTTCTATACTGGCTCTCGGGGACGCCGCGGCGCGCCTCGGGGTCATAGCAGGATGTAACGTCCCGTTTAGCCTATAGAATCAGCTATGCCTCTCATAGCAGTCAATATATCTATTATATTATTATGGATCTTGTGGCAGATTAGCCTCGTGCTAAACAAGCTATCCAAAAGAATCTACTAAAGTACTATTACACTACTACTACATGTACTACTACTACTACTACTGATCGAGGCTTTCTTCTTTTGTTCTACTTTTTAAGCCTTACAGAAAGACTTTTAAGGAGAACCGCAGCCAATAATTCTTTTTTCCTTTCTCCTTTTTGTTTTCGTTTGACTTCAAGGAGTGACGGCCGCAGTCCTAGGAACTCTGTGTGGAATCCTGCTCATCTATGGTGTTATAGTTTCTTCTTTGCTTTACTTATCAAGGTATGAGTTAATACAGTTCCTAACAATATCATAGACCAGTTCGTAGTAAGCATGTATTACAAGTGACCCAAAACTATCCACAGATCACACATGGAGTGGTCCCACTTCCACCCGTGTTCCATAGAATGTTCAGTCGTGACTGTGCTTAAATGAATAATGATAACATGACTTTCAAGAGTACGTATCCGGTATTCTTTTAGAAGGGTTTAACAATTTTGGTACAAATGACCTTATCCTGCCTGTGCGCGGATTTGTATCTACGAACTAGCTTATTGGACTAATAGGAACTCGTTCCTTAGTAACATCTATGGAAATATGACAACATGATGAAATGGCTGTATCAAATAAAAGTGCACTCCCCCTTGTAGTCACAATTTCTATCACCAGAACCTTCGTATCATTGTATGGCATTTTAGACGAACTCAACGATCCTTGAGGAACTCTAAAGACCCTACTGCTAGGCAGAAACCATACACCGGTCTTGATTGTACGATGAGCGAACGCCATTCCTATCAAGGCATATACCTGAGCCCAAACGGAGAAGGAGATCAAAGCCCTTCCTTTCGAAGTCATTCATACCAAGAGATCGTAACTCCTTGCTCCTCCTACCGAAATGACGTAGTGTGGCAAGTGCGTGGACGACAGGCGGGGCAGGAAGCAAGGAGAAGTGCCCCCAGTGACCCCGGTGACGAGAATTACGTCATATCTGAACTCTAAAAATATCTGTAATGTAAGGAACCCGGAAAATTGATCCGGGCGTTATTATTTGTCATAGATACAGGGTTTGATTATGATCGCAGTTTGGTTGTAGGGTAGGTTTAGGGTTAGATTAGGGTTTGGTATAGTGTTTGATACAAGGTTGAAGTTAAGAATACGGCTAACGTATAGGAACACGACCGCGGAGTAATCGTCGCCGGAGTATGGGTCGTAGCACCCGGGTATATAAAATGATTACAAATTCGTTTATTCATAACATCAACAACAACAACAACATAAAATATATATATAGCTTATCACTAAAAGAATACCTGTATAGTGTGTATATGCCCTATATCTTATATTTTTCTCAAATGATGCTGTATGATAACAAATGTGTACGAGAACAATTGTTTTTGCTATGAAAGAAAAATCGTCACGCGTTTACCCCTGTCTGTCTTCAATGAAACATACATTTTACACATGTTCGGCAGTAGTTTCAATGAAATGTATAACTGTGTCATCACTGACAACGAAGATATTTCCTGTATAAGAAATGATAATTTGTCAACATGCAGATTCCTGTTATTTCATGCCTTTATCGTAGTTGTATATCACCATATTTCATATTTTCGGAGATAATAGATTAATGGATGATTATTATCTTGTGGAATGTGATTATTGTTTAGTTCACTCTTTTGCCCTGACCGTGTGTCGGTTCTTTAATAAATTGTCGTTTAATGATTAACGAATGATAATGCTTAAGCCTTTTCACGACTCGACTTTGCTAATACCAGTGTGGATTGTGCACCCTTTCACAAAAGTAGCTTCTGCTCACTCAAGCGTATATAATAATGTAAGATTTTTTGGGAGCGTCATTTCACAGTAGAGACACTAGGATGTTTGTTGTTGTTGTTGAAAGTTTGTTGATATAATCATCTGAGGAGACTTTATGCAGCTGTAAACTTTTTGATGGTTCTGAACTTGTGGATACCCTCTAGCTCAATTATCAATTCTCGTCAAGTAAAAATATTTTCCATCCTTTCACAAAAGGGGCTTTTGCTCACTCAGGCGTATATATTGTCAGATTTGTTGGTGTCATTTCATGGAATGGATCCTTAGCTATCCACTAAGATGATTTTATTGGGAGATTTTAAAAATTTAATTCTTAAGTCTTTCCGGAATGCACCTTAAAATATGTGTGAAATTATACCTTGTACTGAGCAAAACACTAATTATAATTTCTTAGTAGACCATTGTACAAGATATTTAACACTAGCAATGAATTTGAGAAAGTCAATATTAAGATTTTACAGGAAACATAGACATATAACAAATTAAAAAAGGAAATTGTAAAGATGAATCAGCAAAACAGGTACATCCGCAAGAAAACTGAAACATGCTTTATTATTTTGTTTCTTTTCTTTTCTATTCTTTTTGTGTCTTTTCTTATATTTTCTTTTCCTTTTTCTTTTCTGTGCTGAACAATGCAGTTTCTTTTTAATTTAGTTATTTCTTTTATTTTCCTTGAACATGAACATATATGGTTCGAATTTGGGAGAAAAACAAAAATAATGACATAATTACCTCGGTGATATTCCTCTTGTCATCAGGGGCAGTTCTTTATTTAGGATTCTCTGGTGGGGAAGAGGTGCACAGATCCGAAATAACGTGTCAGTTAGAATAGGGAAAAATGATTGACTTAACAGAACTTTACAAATTAAAATGGTCATCCCGTTTTTAAGTGAGACGTGAGATAGGTCACACGTTAAGTAAGTTAAGACAATGTAAAATATGAAAGTATTTGCAGCTTTCAGCCAGGAGTGAAAACGATGGAGGAAATGAAATATTATTGCTCAATGCTGAGGTCCAAATATTTACTTGAGGTTTATTTTGAGTCAACAACATAGCCGTGATGATACCCATATACAAAAACTAGAAAAATAGAAAAAAACATACCCCCTTATAGTCAAGGACAAGATGTTGTCTATTATCGGTCTATTCGGAGTTGTTTTGGTCATGCTGGTGGTCATCATTTCGAGTCAACATCTTCCTAATACACGTTTCTAGCAAAAGTAAGAGCCACGTCGGTGGACGTTCCCTATTCATTGTCATTCAGCATATCACAGCTCAGTGTCCTGGTCTGGGGTCCCTGCCCACACTCACATGCTGTCTCCTGAATTGTTGTCAATGTGTATCCCCACTTGTGCATATTTCCCTTGCATATCATCCCCATACTAACGCAGGCTGTTCAGACTGCGCCAAGTGATCCATGGTCGATCAGATCCTGCAGGGAGTTTGGGCAGTATGAATGGGGTATATATGAATTCGAGTGTAGACCAACTCCTACTTTCATTTCACTGGACTGCTAATGATATTTATTTTACTTGTCATTTCCTGTAGAAGGTAATGTACTATCTTTTTAGTGTTACCTTGTCAGTTATTGCAAACTTTTAGGAACAAACTGGTAAAGTCGCACTCCTGTCTAACAGCGAATAAACTTGCAGTTATTTTGTCTTCAACTTAATTCCTCAGTACTTTTTTCAACTTTGCAACTCCAAAGCGCTTACTCTTAAAGCCAAGATCTTTGCCAAAGCGAAAAGCCAGTTTTATTTGAGATTTTGCTTCATCAAGCAGTATTGATCATCTCCAGACATCATTTTACCAAAAGAAAATAAGTTGAGCCAAAAGATTATAGTATAGCCTATTGTAAAACATCAGGCAAGAAAAGGAAACAAACAAGTGATAATCTAATCTCTTTGTAACAATATTTAATTATTCTGTAACTAACTATGGATACCTACCGTATGCTGTTCTACATTGTACCGGTAATTCTGGTTTCGGCTCAAACGTCAGAGCCGTCATTTGGTAAGTTGGAGAGACACTTTTTTTAAATTTATAGATATAAGATATAAGTTAGCAAGACAACTGAATTGTTGCGGTGAGTTTTTGTTTGCTTATTTGTTGTGTTTTGTATATTCTGGACTGTGCAAATGTAGAGTAATGAGAATGTAATATCTCTTGATTTACTTGTGAGGACGTATGGAGTCAAGAACTTTAATTTATTGATTGATTTGCATCAAACTCTTCCACAAAATCTGCAATGCTCTTGTCTGCCGTTTGTCTTGTAAGTCCCATGTGCCTCTTTTGGTGTTTTGTGATATATAAATATACTCTGCCTCAGCTCTGATGCAGTATAGACTATACAGTGCCAGTGACATCCATTCAGTATACAAGTGTCTTCAATTCATCAGTTGTACCATTGTTGAGATACCATTCACCATTCAACTTATAAAGAAATAATCCACTTGGATTTAATTTCTAATACCACCTAAATACCCAACTCAACAATGGCTGGGAACAAGAGTAAGGTGGTAATAAAGGAGTTACTAGAGGACGACGAGTTCTTGTCTGCTGTCAATGCCCTGGTATTGAAGGCAGTTGATGCCAAAATACATGAGATGAAGACTCTGATTGAGAAACAGAACGGTGACATCCATGATCTGCAATGTAGTATTGAGGAGGCAAAGTACGACGTCGAACAGCTGAGGAAAGAACTTGAATCAAGTCAAAACACCATACGGAGGCTCATGTCGGATCAAAACAACCAGGAGCAGTACTCCCGTAGAAACTGCGCCAGGATCTACGGTGTGAAGGAGTCGCCGAAGGAGAACACCGACGATGTTGTCTGCCAGATTGCGAAGGATCACCTAGCCATCGATCTGGACCCGGAAGCCATCGCTCTAATTGAATTACAAGATAAAGTTCTTTCTGCAATCAATAATAATAAATTTGCTATAGGGGTATTTATGGACCTGTCAAAGGCTTTTGACATAGTTAATCATAGAATATTATTATTAAAATTACAATATTATGGAATTTGAGGAGTGCCCCCACAATGGTTTAAAAGTTATCTTGACAATAGGGTCCCATATGTAATGTATAACAATAATCGTTCAGATGTATCTTGTACTACTCACGGTGTACCCCAAGGGTCAATCCTTGCCCCCTTTTATTTTTGCTATATATAAATGACATTAAGAAAGCTTCTGATAAATTGGAATATATTATGTATGCAGATGATACTACTTTAATTTATACGCAGCCAAATATTGTTGATTTAGAAAGTAATGTCAACGATGAATTAGAAAAGATTTCTTTATGGTTGAAATCAAATAGACTATTGATAAACCTTAGTAAAACAAAATATGTTACATTCCTTAATAAGACTTGTAAAATAGCCAATGCACTAAGTGGTCTCTCTCTCAAAATTGATAATATTCCGTTACTTAAAATTGATACTGTTAATTTTCTTGGTGTACTTATAAGTAGTAATATGCATTGGGATACACACATATATTATTTAATAGGTAAATTTTCTAAATGTATTGATATACTCTATAGATTGAAAGATACAATTCCTGCATCCTCTTTGATATTGTTATATAATGCATTTATGATGCCACATTTAAATTATTGTATTGTTGTATGGGGTAATAGTAATCACACAAAATTTTAAACTACAACAGAAAGCCCTTAGGATATGTTTAGGCTGTCATTATCGTACTCACTCTACCCCATTGTTTATGAAATTGAAAACACTGAATATATATTTGACTTATATTTTTATTCAATTGCCCTGCTTGGATTCTTTTATTTTCAAAATAAACTACAGCAAAATATTTCGAAAATGTTTACTTTGAATAATGATGTTCATAATTATATTACTCGTGGGCGAGACTCTTTTCATTTTTGGCCAGTAAAGACAAATATGTATTTGAAATCTGTAAGAAACAATTTTCCTGTTATTTGGAACTCTATTCCTCCTGAAATATCCTCATGCAAGTCTTTAACATTATTTAAAAGAAACTTGAAGCAGCATCTGATATCTAAATATCATTGATTTTTGTACCAGTAATTATATTAAACAACATTACCTATAACTGTTTTCGAACTTTGTAATGATTATTTCCATTTGTATTACCTGCCATGAACGATGCCCCTGTCATGTTTTGTCATGTATGTTTCTTTAAAAAAAAATAGTTTTGTCTGTATGTGTAAATCTCTTAACTACCGTTCGGCCGGGCGTATGAGAGGGGTGCTTATACGGCAGGCCAAGGAGATGACAAGAAACCCGAACTTGGTATAAGGCATCAAACATTTCAATTATTTGTTACTCCACTGCTAACACGCCACGGGAGACAGAACCCTTTTTTGTATTGTTTTCTGATTCTAGTTCTTCCTGGTCCTCAAAATTATGTTACTCCCAAGGGGCAACAGACGAATGTTAAGTTAATCACCCATCGCCAATATTAACCCAAAGCAACCACATTGAGTTAAAACAGGGAGAAAACTGGAACAGCGATAAAGAAACAGCAACATAGGCGGGGGTCTTGATTTTGCTTATCTGTTTTAGACTACTCGATAGCCTATCAAACAATGTATTGTAAAATTGCTACATGTATTTTTGTTTTGTTTTGCAAGAGGATTCACTGCAGGTTCAAAATTGATTTTGCTCCTCTTGTAGGGTGTGGGGGGTCCCTCTATCCCCAATTCTTCCGGCGTCTATGAACAACATGGAATAATTCTGAAGGTATTCGTGCGTGTGATGTAATGTTATATATTTTTCAGTTCCCGAGTCATATTTTCTTCGACAAAATCGACCACCATTAAACGTTTGTTGGGCCTTTTTAACCGGGAGATTACGTTCGACTCTTTGAATTGGCAACTATAGGCCAATAATTGTAATATTGCAAAGTCGTAACAATTGTTGATTATCACAAAAGACTGCAATTAAAATCTTTTCCAGTGTTTGTCAAATGGAAATGATGAAAAGTCAGTGGAGACTGTCTGTCGAATGAAGGACAAAGACTGTCATGTCTAACACGATGCTGTTTGCCTTGCCTCTGGCCAGAGAAGAATGGGCGCCATCTTTTGGTTTAAAAATAACGATGAACTGATAAAAGTGTATCAGCAACAACTGCTTTGGCGATCTGCAGTTGTCTATCTACATTAGGTGCTGGCTTTAAATAGCATGAGTATAGACAATGGGAGAAGAAGTTCTTATAATGATAATGCATTGTCATGAAAGCTTATAATTTGGTGGCTTGTTCGCCATTTCACAGATTGATTTTTTAGATTTTTGCACTGTAGGCCTAAAAAGTGAGATCTTGTACGCCTGAAAATATTCGTATGACACTCAAGGATATTAGCTCAAACTAGTATGCACATCTAATAATTTATAGGTGTGAAAACGGGTGTGATTATCAGCGATAGAAATCTTCAATATGATATTTTTATGTTCTTCAGGAAGGGGAGAAGGCTGATGTTATAGTTCCATATTTATTTAACTTTCTTTATCGCCTCAATATCTGTATGTCTCTCTTTGTATTCGTGGGTGTGCGTGCGTGTGTGTTTTTCTCTCGCTCTTTCTCTCTCTCTCTCTCTCACTCTCTCTGTTTCTCCCTTACTCTTCTTTTATTTTCTTTTTTTTCTTTTCTTTTTTTCTTCTTTTTCTTTGGGGGCCTCTACCCTTATCCCCAATTTCATGCGGCACACATGCCACACTGGTTTTAAATGATAGTTATTCATGCCATCGAAAGGTCGTTCGCCATTTCAGTACATAGTTTCCTGTTGTTAATAAAAGACCACTGCCCCCAAATGGCGTCATTGCCAACGTACCATTTCAAACACTTTCCCCTTTATCCTTAACCGAAATCATCCTCTTCAATTTTCTTGAGTAGGTTTGACACTAGATTAGGTAAGAATAAACAGCTACTTTACCTCTGGGAGAGAAACGTATATATGATAGGCATTGGTCCAGTTCTCTACTCCACCTCATCGTTTCCTATGTGTTATAAAAAGCAGACAGAGCAGCTTAGACTATGGCCAGCCAGCCGGATGATATCAGCTCGGAAAAGGAAAAATAAAAACCCACTGGGAAATATCCTAAATTGATTGGCGAGTAAGATACTGTGACATAAAAATCTACTCACCTCATGACATCGCTGATGATTATATATCCATGGCAACGCGGTAGTTTACACGAATCTTCATTCTTCTGGACCGCGATGACGCAAGGGGTTAAAATGTCCAAGGCGTATGGAAGCCAGAATTATTTAAACGCCATCACTTGTCTTTAAACCGCATCACTACGTCGCCACTTCTGACAAAATGACCTGGAACATGCTAAGTATTATATTTTCTTCAAACAAGCTTAAAATTATGTAAGCCTGCCTCTTGCACTCATTTTTTCCCCTCTCTCTCTTTTCCTGTATTCGCCCCCATTCTTCTTTCGTGTGTTTCCCTTTTCTTTAGACACTGGCGACCTAATTCATGACTTCTTTTAAAAGTGAAAGGCAATTGCCCTTTTGATAACTTTGGTTATCTTTAATTCAGCTTGGTTATGACGTATTCCGTCATGGGTAGCAAAGAGTGTCAAAAGTGGGGAGGGGGTATTGTCAGTTTAACAATTAAATCTTGTGCTCGAAAACATAACAAGAAATCAAACCAAAATTTTACTGCCGATATTATTTTTGGGGTATCACAATAGCTTAAATCAGTGCGTTTATGATACATTTGAATGATTCTTCTATTATTTTAAGATTTTAATGTTTCTTCCTTGCCTTTTCAGCGCTGTATCTTTAATAAATATTTAATTATTCTTTTTTCCCTTTAAATCACGTCCTTTATTTCCCCGTTCTTTCATGTGAGGCACCGGTGCTCTCCCTTGCTTGTCTTTTATTGCGCCTGTCGTCTATTTTATATAGTATTGTATTAATTACTTTATTGTCATCGTAATTGGATTAATATTAATTGAAAAATGAGATTGTTTGTCACTATTTATGTGTTTTAAACCACTAAGTGACAAGGTAAACCTTAATTCTTTAACATAAACTAGTGACTATCCTCTGGCACTAGTTGGTGGTATCCCTTACTTCCTATGTCTATATACGTTTTGAAACTCATACTGGATATGATTTCAACATTGCATTAGGCAATTATTGACATCTCAAATTTTAGTCACATTGCAAATCATTTTTGCATATTTCGTATTCTTTGTTTCCTTTATTGAAAAGGCTACATTTGTTTCCACTACACACACACACACACACGCACGCACACGCACACACACACACACACGCACACCAACACACACACATGCGCGCGCTCACACACACACTCACATAGTCCTACACAAAGATCGTATAAACACATTTTCATTTTAAATTTCACCTTAAGATTTTTCTTTTGAGGCCCCCATCCTAGTCAAGCATCGCTTATGTCTGCGGTCTCCTGCACTTTTTCCACAGATTGTTCGAATAATATAATAACATTTTATATAAATATTAAGTTTCGTTATCATATGTATATATGTAAATAACATTTTGACATGAAGTTATTATTGTTTGTATAATTTGTATTATACCTTACGTTTATATGTTCTTTGTTATTCAGTTATTATATTTGGAAAATGCAGAAATAAAATCAAATACAAATATTTAAATAAAACAATGTTTTTTCTTATGGAATTACCAAAACTGCATTAGATCCTGTGACCAATGTGATTATTTTTTTAGATTCAAGTAGGGTAATCGAAGTATAAGGATCCTTATGTTTTAAGATAATTTTGATTTATGTGAATGAAAATGTACTTTACCCAACCTTTTTTGTGAAAAGGCATATAATTTACAGTTTATTATGGTTCGGAATCAAACAAATCTGCAGTATTTACTTGTCACAATTAATCAGCCTCAATTTCTTTATGAAATATGAATATTCCTCACTTAACAAAATTTAAAAAATAATAATAATGACGAATTTATACTATTTGTAACTTCAAATCTTTTGCAAGTATGGAATATGTAATAACTTGTAATCTATTTTACTGTGTATTATTTGCACTTGTCTATATCTAAGTTTTGTTGAAATGTTTTTGTAATCTGAGCTGGTAAAACTTGCAATGTAATTTAGCTCTCGGGCTACCATTTTGCAGTTGTTCTAATAAACCATTCTACTACTACTACTACTACTACTTTCCAAAATAGTATTATCTAAAACACTCTTGCGTACCTTTCTTTAAAGAAATCTTTATTCAAAACAATTTATAACAACATTTTAAAAATGAATTTCATGTAATGCTGTTTCAGTAAAATTATCTGAAACTTCATCTATCCTTAAATTTCCTGAAACTCATCACTTATCTTCAATAACGGAAGTTTAACTTATGCCAAGCTATTGTTTAAGGCCCGTTGTTTTTCATTATTATCTCATCCATCAATCCACTTAGAGTTTCCCGTAAGCCTTGTCATACCGTTCAATAACCCATTGACATTGAAGACGCAAACATCGAGAAAAAACCCTTCTGGTTATTTGGTTATTCGAAGAGAAAACATCTGTTCAATGACACATCGTACCGTTGATTCTAATCGTGAATTTTGTTTGTTAATATTCCTGAAAAACAATATTTATCCGCACTCTCCCTCCAGCAAGTCTTGCAGTTCCTCAGGGTTAGATACCAAATTTAAATACTTTTGTTTCGTAATTACAGTCTGTTGCCTATCGAAAACATGATAAGGTAATGCAATAGATTAATCCAAGTTTCAGCCAGATAAGGGAAGGGCGAGAGGGGGTTGATAAATCATTTCGTTCATCGTCTTATAACTGATTTCTATTAAGTATTTCCTTATCCCTCTTATCTCTTCCCCCTCTCTCTCCCCTCATGCTATATTATATATCCATATATACCTCTTTTGATCAACCTCTCTTTACCCCTCCTCCCTCTATCTCTTCCACCCATCCCCTCTTTCTCTTTATCTCGATGCCAACCTTCCTGTCTCCTCCCCTTTCTCTCTCTCTCTCTCTCTCTCTCAATAAATCCCTCATCCTCTTTCCAAAGATTTAACACAAGATGAACTTAATTTGCTAATTTTACGTATTTCGTGTGGTTTATATCCAATTTCGTTGGAAGGAGGTGCCCTAGAATAAATTATTTGCTGTGCAATCTTAATTAAAAAGAGGCAATATTCATCAATAAAATTCAAATTTAAATTAAACCTTGGAACTTTAGTCA
Organism: Mesocentrotus franciscanus; assembly: GCA_037976565.1. NCBI lineage: Eukaryota > Metazoa > Echinodermata > Echinoidea > Camarodonta > Strongylocentrotidae > Mesocentrotus > Mesocentrotus franciscanus. Next base: position 36,651,036 of record CP137668.1, on the reverse strand, counting down.
ATACAAAAAAAAAATGAAAAGGAAAAAATACTTTTTTTCGTGAAGAAGCTAAGACATATTTACAAAAAATAATGTAAAACTATCATTCATACAACCTTTTATCAGTAGGTTATGTTAGCAAAGAGGGTAGTCTTATGCAACTTTGAACAAACACGAAATTCAGATGCTTATTCATAAATTTATATTCTTGGTAATACGTCGATGTTAGAGACCAACTTTGAAGTCATAAACAAGACAGACTTTTATATACATGTACGTGGGGGTAACGATACGTCAATTATGACAACTTTAAACAATCTTTTTTCAAAAATCAAACTTTTTCTTTATTTTCTCTTATGTCACAAGGAAAAGGGCTCTTTTTACAATATGTTATAATCACATTTTAGAGCAAGCTGATACATTTACTAGGATTAACAATGATATCAACAATACATCACATAAAGGAACTCTGAGTTTGAGGGTACAAATATGTAAACTTAAAGGCGATCTCGAGCGTTTTTATTCTTCAAATAACAATCATATTCTATAAAGGATTTGACATTTCTAAAGCGTGCAGAAAACGTGTTGAATGAAGTAAGTGAAAAACACCACGTGTATCATAAATAATATGTAATAAAATAGACTAACTGACTTTCAACAATATTTATTGACACAAACCCGTCCATTTGCATGGTGTTATGCAGCAACACATGATATAAGCGACTCCCAAGAATTATGTTGTTTTTATTTTCCCATTTTGAGTCAGGAATCTCACGTTCTCACGTTTTCAGATGACTGTTTATTAAACATAGTAAATATATGTATTTAATTATATTATTTAATATTTCTTTTGAAGAGGGCGTACCTCCTGTGCCTCCTTGGATGCGCGTCTTGATACATATTGTTAACATACAAAGCACTATAAGAACGACTTTTTTTCAAATTCAAATCCAGTAAAATACATGTACATGTATATTGTTGACTGATATCATATATCATGTTTCAATCTACAAATACATCTTATTTGTTTTATTTATTTATTTATTTGTGTTATTAATTTATTCATATATCATTTATAACACTCAAAAGCAATGCAAAATGTAATTATTTACTTATCATTATTATAATGATTATTTATTATTATTATTATGTTCATTGTTTTTTATAATTTATTATTATTAGTAGTAGTTATAGTAGTAGTGTTATTATTATCATTATTATTATCATTATAGCCTATATATATATATTTTTTTTTTTTTTTTTTTTGGGGTCTGTTTGTAAATATTAAGTACTCAGATAATAGAAAAAAAGAAACACAATACTACCATACATACGCAACCACACTTAACATGAGTTTACAATACTTTGGCACTGCAGTCGAAAATTAACTTTCTTTTGTCATTTTACGACCAAATAGCGCTTGGAATAAGATATTGTAGCACTAGGAAATAATAAAAAAGGGTGGTTTAATCTCTGTGAATTTGTTTTCATTTAGTTGTGGAGATCGATGATAAAACTCGGAAACTGAAAACGTACCAAAGTCTATCCCCGTGCTGTATACTGAAGAATAGTCCTTTATTTTATTTAATTGCACAACACGATTTTTGAGAATCTAAGTTCCTAAACACTGAATTGCACAAAGATACCAAGATGGCCAATTAGTTTCCACAATATCAACATTTTTGTACGATTATTCAAGTATTAGCGTTCTCCGCCTTGCTCATCATACTACTGTGTAAAGGATTGCATTCATGAGAAATTTCTCATTTTAGCAGAAAAGGCCATTCAAAATATGTTTTCTATGTATCGCACATTATGGTAACTACTTTTCACAACTAAAATTCATCTACATTAATTTATATTCATAGAAGTACATAACTTTTCTCCTCTGTCTTGCGTGTTTCAATCACACCTAGTCTCGTTAAATGGGATTTATTACTTGAACCTCCAGCTAGAATTCATTAAGATCAACGTATTGGAGTTAAGTCCGTTTACGTTAAAAGTCAAATGCTATAAAATCCATCAATACTTTCTTTCCCTGGTAATGGCAAAAGAAAAGATGGATAATAAATACATTTTTAATACATTCGTCAGATAGGGTATTATTTATGATCTGGCGCCTTCCCCGGCTGAAATTTCTTTTTACATCACATTAAATCTGAGCAATATATTGCTCTTTTATGAGCACTCGCTGAAAGGTTTTACGGGCGTAAAACTGATCAGTCTACTAAATCATAAGGGAAGAGATTAAAACGAATGTCAAACACCTAAACGAGGATCAAAATACTCTTTAATGATAAATTATAGTCGCTGGATTGCATTTACAGTGACAAAATTTAGTTTCACCCTCCTTTAGTCGATATATACAAATCGTGGGTGTGAGAGGGATCATTACAGGCTGCGAATATAAGTAGAGGAAATTTGAAACTTACGAGAAAATCACGTTGGATTACGTAAAATATTGGACAAAAATCATTTAGAATTAACAGGGCAAAAACGACCTATAAAAGTGGATCAACTGCAATCACGGACTTGATTAATATTTGTGCCGAAATATTAAATGGTCATACCTTCTCACGACTTCGGTTGTATACTTTTAGAAAATACACCAACAGTTTAATCATCACA